>JAHWFP010244358.1:56341-66724 GCA_023313725.1 Lithobius niger
TTACCCGGTACCGTGTCGGGTATTTACCCGGACTCGGTCGAACCCTAGTTCCTGCTCTTCACCACTTATTACCCCAAAATGTGATGCCACGAGCGATCGTTAATAAAATTGAGGTTTCTAGTCGTCGGCAGAAAATTTCTACTACCTGTAAATTTAATTGCATTCAGTTCCTGAGTGCTCTCAGGAACTGAATGCAACGAAATTTACAGGTAGTGTTTATTTTCTTTAGGCAATAAAAAACAATTTTCACTTCCCCCAGGTAAAATTAAGTTTTTTAAGCGTTTTAGTGGCACAAAACTGCAAAAACGGCACCCCTCCCCCCTCCCCCCTTTCCCCACCCCAAGAAAATTCTTCGATGCGCCACTGAAATCTACCCATTTCTACTTTAGTTGAACGCTGCCAGGCACTGGAAATAGGTCGGGTGCCTCTTTAAAAAAAAAAAACACTCTGAATTATTCAATTATTGCCCAGGCTCATTCAAATACAGCAGTTAGATATTTAATAATAATAATCCATTCGTTTGTGAAATTTATTACAACGGCGTGTTTTAATTATTTCTACCATTAACATCATGAAGAGCACTGGATCAACTTCCACTGTCCTCATGTCGGGGCCTTCAATGTGTCTTTTGGGGAATCGACCAGTCTCCGCCTCCTCCCACTAGAGCGGCGCCACCCTTCTGGGCATGCGCAAAAGAACCATCATCTTCTAAGCCTAACGCAACAAAACCCCCTCGTCATTAGGGACGCGGGATAGGCCGGCTACACCTCTTTCGTAGCGAGCGACTTTCGCTTTCATCATCAAAATTAATTATTAAAGCTCTCGATTTCATTTACATTAGAGCATAATAAATTGTCTGCTTTCACGGCATTATTCTTGCTATTGTGTTTTACGTAAGGTGGTGAAGAGGCGCCAGCCATATACATTTCATCGGTGAGTCGCGACTATTTAGCAACACTCCAAAACAGATTTTATTTTTTATGCATATTAACAAGACCAAACAAAGGTTCAACACAGGTGCTGAACTAGATTAGGGTCTTTCAGGTTGCTTTACGTTTGGTTAAATTTGTTTGACGTTGATCTGGCACCCGGTGTCATGATACGGATTTGGGTTAGGGGAGCGCTAACTAGAGACGACCTCATCAATGGATACGCTCGCGTTAAATACCGTCATGCTCACGCTAAACGAGACCAGGTGACGCGCGTTACGCTTATGGAAACCCATAATACCCATGTACCGTGAAATTCCCGCGTAAAAAAGATGTAGTACAGCCCTATTTAAAGAATAAAAAATAAATAAAAAAAACGAGCAAAAGGCCTATTAAAAAAAATGAGAATGATAACTGAATCGCGAAGCAGTAAACTGAAAAATTCAAGTTGTTAGAGTTTATGTTTTCTGCTTAAAGTCGCACTACCTCCGATTGAAAATCTACAGAATCAGGCAACATCTAGCACTATCTAGTACTGTCTAGCACTTGCTTGCATTAAGCAAAGGAATGCACAACGCCATTTCTTTTCACGAAACAAACACAAGCCGCGACCTTCTTAATTTTTGAGTAAAAATTTGGTACGTCCTTGTGCATCTGGGAGGATGGATGCTGTAAAGGTTAACAATATCACTGCCGCTAGATGGCGCTATGGTATTTCTGTGCCAGTTAAAGCCTCGAACAAACTGCCACAAATCTGAAACCAGGATACATGTTAAAACGTGCATTGGCACAGGGTCGGAGGCTGGATTTTCCTGGATTGGGGGCCTCCTTTTGTAGCTAGGGTGTCTGGGGGAGCGTCGTAAGCTCCCTCAGAGGGGTTCGGGGTGGAGGATGCTTTCTAGATGCTTTTCATGGAATTTACAGAGGTTACAAGACAAAACTAAGTTTTAAGTAATATTGACTGAACAAAAAATGGCTACTCTGTTTAGAAAAAAAGCATTAGGGCTCGTATCCCCATACTCACAGCTGTGAAGGTACATGAATAAAAACGGATTAGAGTTCACTAGAACGCAACGAACTATAATTTGAATACCAATTGAAGGAAACAAGGACTGTTTTTACTGAGTGGTTATGTCAGAACGTGAACGCAGTTTTTGTTTGAAATGTCTAATGTTTGTATGCGCATAATTTGTGTATTATACAGGTTTTTTTTATTTGCTTTTTTTTGGGTGTGAAATCCGACAGTTTTTTTTGTTCTGATTAGTGATGTACATACATATATACGTGTGCATGGAGGCTGGCACGTCACAATCCTTGTTCCTTGGATTAGAGTTCAAATTATGGTCCGTTGTGTTCAAATGAACTCTAATCGTTTTTATTCGTGTACCTTCACAACTGTGAGTATGGGGATACGAGCTCTAATGTTTTTCTTGTAAACGGCGAAGCCTTTTCAGTTAATTTGTTGGCTTTTTTGCTTCCTTTTCATTGGACTTGGTACGGTATGGTCTTTAATGTTTACGGTATGTCCTCTATCCACCCAATTTTATTTGCGAAAAAACGGAACATTAGAAATGCTTATGTATGTTCAGGTTCCGTCCAAGCTTTGTCCCCATGTTTATGAGTTGATAGCAACACACTAGCGTGTGTCTAGATTTGGCGTGTGTCATCAAGATGGGATTCTGAGTAGTTGCAGACAGATGCAGTATCATGGGACACAATCGCGGAAACAATTCAACTGGCTTCCCGAATCCCGCATTGAAGAAATAAATAAGTCATACAGTCATATCGGCCGCCCAATTTTGAGGCCGTAGAGGCCCCAAAATTAAAGACTTCGCACCGTGTGGTTTAAAACTTGAAGATTTAAGCAAAGACCAATACCATTTTATTTTGGTTCTCCATAACGAGTTAACCTTATCGTATCAAAAACCAAAACTGGTAAAAGGACCGCTAAGTCCCGAATGGTTCGGCCCTTCAAAGGAGTGATATCAACACACCAAAACATTCGCCAAGTTAATCACACAAAGTAACTGGGTAAAAAAAAAAAAAAAAACGTGAGAGGACGCTAGTAACGTGACTTTGCGGCACCGCTACTTTTTCTTTGCCCCCCAAGCGTTATTGCCACCAAAACAAATTTTAATGTGTACGTAGGACAAAGCCACTTCAGAGAAAAAGAAGGTGCTGGCTGTGTCCCAGTAAATCATCCCACTGAACACGTGACAGCTGAACTGAATGGGATGTGAAACATGCGAGAATTTAGGTTAAGAAGTCAATGCCAAAAATTCGATATTGCAGAACGTCAAGCGTTTCACCCCACGTTGAAACCAGAACACGAGGAAGAGATAGGGGGAACCACAGGGAAAATAGAAAGGGGGCCACGGATGTCTTTGTTTTCCAGTGGTAGTAGCTGAAAAGGAAGGGGGGAGGGTTATGACCCTAAGGTGTATAGTGATGTCTTTCTGTTTTGACCATGGCCTTTATTTGGGATCTGCTTGTGTCTCCCCGTTCTAGAATCCCTTCCCCCCGACGCTCCTCCTCCCCCACTTTCATTGAACCCCCTTCTTTGATCGGAATGGCCTCTCTTCGGCCATTGTTCGGGTACCTATCTCCATGAGAAAGCGGGACAGGCAGAACGCGGGGGTTCACAATACGCGCGTGTCAACACAGCGTGTTGTTCGGTTCGTCACTCCTTGAGTCCAGGTTGGGCGTCTGGGCCCGATGGCCGACTGTCGCCAGCTCCACATGTGGCAGACTATACGCTGCTCGCGTGGCTTTTCGTCGAGTATCAGGGGACCAACCAAGGCCACAGCGAAGAAGAGGTGCCTGCAGGGGGCCCCCCCATTTACGACCCTAGTGAAGAGAAAAGGCCCCACTTGGCAGATAATCAACCAGAATGAAGGTGAATTTTATAGTTACAGTAACATAGTTTTGTAAATTTGAATTTTGAAGCTTTCACGCTTTATTAAGTTTAAACATGTCATGGCTGGTTAGTAAATTGCTAAAGTTTCTTGACCGTTCATCACAGAAGTGCCTTCGACGTCACAGAGATAAAATAAAACTTTGTTCCATTCTTTCTTTCTTTCTAGGGAACACGAACCCAAAGTAGGTTGTCTGCCCCACGACAACGAGAGGGCCAAATTTAGCTGGAGAAATCAAACTCTAAAACGACTTGTCACAATGAAAATCCTCAGTAACACGTAAATTACCACTTATAATTTTTTTGACGAAATCAAACTTTTTTGAAAGATAAAATCGCTTAAAAATACAACAACGACAGAGATGAATTTCGTGGTCGACAGAGGTGAATATCTCCATGTTTTTGTGTGATTTCGTCGCTAGAAGTTAGACGGGAGCTCGAATTGAATTTTGTGGTTGAGAAAATTAAGGTTTGTGAGAGGCGAAATGTTATTCAGACGGCATGATATTAAAAAAAACTGTATAAACCTGAATATGACGGAAAGCCAAATTGACTCGAGAAGGGTTAAATAAATACAGATGCAAACCAATTTACGTTGCATTTTGGACTTAAATGTCAGACTACTTGAGCGGGAATTGAACCCATGACCTTTGAGACTAAAGGCCGGAGTCCTACCACTCAGCCATACTGACACGGCATTAAGTCTGATAGGCAGTCTGACATTTAAGTCCAAAAGGCAATGTAAATAGGTTTGCATCTGTATTTATTCAGCAAAGACACTGGACAGTTGTGACGTTTGAAGTCTATGGCTTCAACCAACAGTCACTGTCCAGCGTCAAATTGGACAGTCATATCATGGCTCTACTATACCGGGCGGATCTTGGATGAAAAATAGCATACGCGACTAGGGTGGGCAATATGGGTGCTGAAAACATCAACGTCAATATGTCAACCGAGGTGACACTGACCTTACAAATTGCCAACTTTTTTTTTTTGAAAGCGCAGAGAAATAGCTTAACTGTGGCTGAGTGATATCCTTTAGAAACTACTTAAAAATACTTTTATGGATATAGACATTTGCCACCAAAATGTACGTAAAAATTAAAGCTAATATTTTGAAAACCGTCACTAGCTACCGATAGATGTCGCGTCTATCCGTACAAAGATGCTATCTCGAAGAACAGACCTCGAAGACCCAGACGTGGCGGCCATTTTGTCTACCCCCCCTATTATGTCCGCAGCGTTTCTTGAGTTCTCCGCAGAAAGACCACAGATAATCGATTGTATGTTTTTGATAGCAGAGTGAGTGCCTTGTTGATATCCAAGATGGTTACAAAAACAATGGTGGCCGTCGATTAAAGCCGCTCCCTCCAGGAAGACGTAGTCGCTCATAAAATACTTCCAAGACTCAAGATACGCCGCGCACAGAATAATATCGTTGTAGGTCGGGAGTAGCGTTGGTTGGTGCTCCGAGCTGAGGATTGACCAGCCATTTCAATAATGCAGCGCAGTCTTAAGCCTGTCGTTTGTATTGTATTGCTATAAATACATCTTTCTGCATTCTACTGTACAAGGTGTCCCAGAATGTAATTCGGCATTTCATTGGTTAATAAAACGGGAACCACAAATGATATCAACAAACTGGTTTTTTTCTTAAACTGAAAGTACAACTCACCAAGTTCTTGCAACAGCCACTGCATCCTCTTGCTCAACAAAGGTTGTTCACCGATTTGAAATCTGCTCGCACGGCAGATTTGTTATGAAAATGGCGATCCTTCAGGAAGGGTATGCGCAATATGCGTTCTCTGGCTAGCATAGATAAAGTCAAACATCGCAGTCCAAAGGCGGTGACGTAGGGAATATATTGGATCTGAGGCACCGGCAGACGAACCGACAACTAGGTGGAAGGAGCAGTTCAAGGAAACCGGAAGTGTGTCCACCTAAAGGCCATTAGGCAGACCAAATAACTCAAATGATGACCAAGTTGAAATTGTTCCTCGCAGCCCACGGAAATCCATCCGACAGGGATCTAGAGACCTCAAGCTTTCAATATCAAGGATGAAGTTTATCGTACCCCAGTTACAAACGTTGATGTACTTTGACAACGAATGAATGAACCATTGTTTCAGTTACCACACCAACGTTAGACAATACGTGGCAAGAAATCGAATTCCTGCCACATATTGTCTAACGTGCAACAAAGGGGACATACTCAAGATGGAGACTTTTAAAACTTGGTGATTTGTGCTTTCAGAAAATCCGTTTGTTGATATTATGTGTAGTTCTCGTTTTATTAAACAATGAAATACCGAGGTACATTCTGGGACGCCCTTACGCTTATAACCTCGCTTTCATCATGACCATTTTTTAAAAGACGCTGTATAAGTCCCGTATTCGCACAGCTAACAATGGTCAACATCGGTTGAATACTTATTCTGCACCCTTTTAGAATTCTTGCAAGTATATGACCAGCTTTAGGCCTATTGCTGCTTTGGATCACTACTTTGGATTTTTCACCAGTGTTACATTCGAATCCTCCATCATTACATTCTCTAATAACTGCAAGAGCTCTATCGTCGGCGTCATTATTGGTCGACTCCGAAGTGTTCCTTCAACGAAATAAGATTTTGCCTTATCAGGCTGCAACCAAACTTTAGTAACAATATCCACATGTAATGTCTGTACAACGCGAATTGTTAAAAGCATCGTAGCTCGTAGGAACGGACTATTGCTTAATTCCGAATTTCCCCTTCGAAGTCGCCCCGTCAAGCAAACATCAAAATTATTGTAACAATACGAGGCTTGGAACGTCATATCAAATCATTCCGTTAAAAGCATTGTTGCTCGCTTGTTGTTCGAGCTTTCAGAAAACAAGGAAATCAGAATTTCTTCGTACATCTGACAACGGTGTTTCCGTTCGGCGCTGCAATATACATGAAATGAAGGTAGGGTTAAGAAAGTTATACGCATGGTTTTGCAAAAATGTGCCGGTGTTAGCCATTTAATGCACACTTTTCGTAGAGCGACGCCCTCGTCGGAGGTGTAGAACATCCTCAAACGTCGCTCTACCAAAAGTGTGCATTAAATCGCTTATACACGAGCCCATTGTTGCAAAAATCCATGCTATAACCATTACTTAGCAACCTTAGCCAAATCCTGTTACCAGGCATAACCCCATCCTCCTATAGCCCCGATTTAAACCAAGCTGTTGCCCTAATTTGCAACTAATTTGGAACCAACACCTGACCTGCAAACTTTGACTTCGTCTACGTCATTCATCTATATACTCTTCGATACACGGCTGTAAATCCCAATGATTGGTCGGTTTTCCCGCAAAACAGGCGAGCGAGCCTTCGTACCGAATCCATCAGGGCGTTAATCATTAAATCCTTAAATCATTAAATCATCAAGCATTTACCGACTTTGATTTCCGTCGTCACAACATCTCTTGTTCATTCAAAATGTCGAGTAAAATTGGAGAAAAGTTGCCGAAGTTCCCACTGATTTTTAAGATAGATACACGGACTTCCTAATTCAGTCGAGTTGTCGTTTTCAGCACTTTCCCTTCGGCCAACCATAAACTAGTGACATAATCAAGATACACACACACACAAAAAAAATACAAAAAAAGCAAGTGTGCTTAAAAATACAACAACAACAAACAAATAAGTAAATGAAACCAACAATTCTGCCCTTCTGCCAACGTAGATTAAAATGTCCCGCAGTAGGGATATTCTATATTCTGCCAAATATTGATAAAGAATTATTCCTACCGTGTCGCGAAACCCGGCCTACTTTCTGCGAGACTGTCATGCCCTGTCTTGACACGCCTCTGGGGATGATGGACGAGGTCTGCGAGCACCTAAGTCGTCTTTTAGCACGACACGGAATCGTAAGTCATCACAAGGGTGGCGCTGCTATCCTCCTCCACGTTTGAGAGGTGATCGGAAATAAAAACATAATGGAAACAAAGGAAATTTTACACGTTAATAAGAAAATACAAGGTTTTTTTTGTAGGCAAATGTCAATAAATTACATAACGCTTATTTTCGTGTTTTTTATGCTCCCACCCAAGTAACAAGGAGAAACATATGAGAAGACCCTCTCTTCCTCACACCGTAACGTAACGCTCATTTTCTTTAAGAATTGTGAATTAGGTATTTTGGTATTCTGTAATATGGTGTAAGCTTGACGACTATGCAGCCATGATATGTAAGCAATGATGATTGTGGTTTGTTATTATTTAAATTGCTTTTAGTTGCTTTCTATCTACGGCAGGTCCGGGTTCTTTTCGGGAGAAGGGCCATGTAGTGTCTAGTGCTCATGTCGATTGTAGCATGTGAAAGATCCTGGGTTTTCCGCTTGGATTTCTCCAGCTGAATTGTCCCTCTTATCGTCGTGGGGCAGATAACCCAGTTCGGGTTCGTGCTCCCTAAAAAATCAAAAACAAAACAAACAAACAAAAAAACAGTTGCACACATACATTTTAATGGCGGTGTAAAGCATAATAATTCTACTCGACCGTTCACCAAAGGAGAAGAGCTGCAACTTCAGATCGTTTCTTCATGTTGTTAAAAATCTAAAAAAAAAAAACATTTTTCAAATGAATACTAGGCCTCAGACATGAATAAACTTTAAAAAAAAAAAACAGAAATTGTTGTGATTTGCTTTCATTTGAAATCAAAGTGCTCTCATCCATAGATATCTCTAGACAGACTGTTTTGCCATTGTTTGGACTCGTTAACAGAGAATACTTTGTGGATGAGACCACAGGCACCTTGCTGGCGGTAAATTAACAAACGAAGGCGAAACAGTCTGTCTAGAAATCTATATGGGTGAGATCAGCTTAATTTTAAAGGCACATTTCCACCGGTTGGCTTCATGTAAGACTCGGGGTTTGGCAACGCGAGTTCAGGCGTGTGTAAAATGGAAATGTTTCAAAGGCATTCATTTTCCCATTTTTTTCCTCGCGGGAAGCAGGAATGCAAAAGCCATGTGGCGCAGGATGCTCGAATATAGTGAGGTGGTATGTCCCTTTAAGTGATCAATTGCCGTTAATAGGCCTAAATGTGGGTGTCTAACATTCAGTAGAGTGGAGCTCGATACAAGCAGGAGTTTCTGCTTTTTAGCCTCTGAACCCAGTCCGGTTTTGAGCTTGTAAATTGCTTTGATTGTTTTGTTTATAAAGCTGTTGGGTAACAAAAAATTATACCCTCCCCACCACTTCGTAATAATTCGTAAGGGCGCGTTTACGCACAAGACCTTCTCACTCGCCGAACGCTGTTTGCTTGGCAACCGTTACTTATTTACGATTAATTTTTCGTGCAGTAATAGGCAACAAATTATTTGTATTATCAAAAGCAGGTATTATAAATAACAACACGGATAAAGAACAAAGTGCAAGTCATTTTAAACATTGGTACAACATTGTTGCCATTTCACGCGATTTCCAAAAATTTGCTATTCTCGCTGAAAAAACAGCTTGTAGCAGTGATCAAACGACGGCAGAATAAATAGCTACTCGCAGCGAGAATTCAACATCCAACATGGCGTCCATTTCGGGGTTGCGTCGAATCGAAGACAAATCCCCGAATACCGGAATTCAGAAATGTGTCCGTCGTCTTGTACAGCAGTAAAAATTGTTTTCTAGTTGTCATAAATCGACTCTGTCGTGTTGCACGCTTCGTACGTCGTGTCGCGAGGCACGAGGAAGAGATTTGCGTCCGCGTTGTTGCCATGGTTACTACGTATAGACATCTTGAAAGCCACATTCTTCGGTAAAGGCGAGAAGCGGCCAGCAGATTTATTACTAACCAAGTGAAAACTAGTAAGCGAGAAATTTCTCGTTGCGTAAACGAGCCCTAACGCTACAAATGCCTCCCCCTTCACCGTCCAGGGTTAACGTACTTACGGACGCTCCCTAGCATGATTTTTGACATAGTGAGGTCAGGAACACATAACTAACGCCCAAAAAGTATCAACAACCAAAAAATAAATCATGTTTTGCGGCCTTCAGATGAAAAAATTTTTCCGTGTATCCCATTACGCAAAAAATGTAATCCAATGCTTTGTCTGAATTGTTCAAAAGTTGTGATTCCAAATTTAACCCACAGGTTTTCATAAGAGTAACCATCTGTAAACTCCGGATTTAAAACAAATGCATCTGATTAAGTTTCTTTGAATTAAGTTTCTTAGGTTTCCACCTTTGCGATTAAGTATTGCTGTGTGGCGTTTCAGACTACGCATGCGTAAGAAACTAATCTTCGGACAATTGCTTTATAAATAAATAGGCCTAAATCGCTGGAAATAATACTAAGGAAAATTGGAAATTAAGCCAACAGCGAAAATCATACACTAGAAATAACGTAGTTCAGTAAGCCACCTTTATGCACTTACGTTTCGTCGGAGTGGCATGACCCGGATTCGAACCAGCTACCCAGTTCGCCCCCAGATCACTTGCATAGCGCCTTAGTCGCTATGGCCACATCCTCAAGACGAAACGTAAGTGCATAAAGGTGGCTTACTGAACTACGTTATTTC
>JAHWFP010244358.1:66824-81400 GCA_023313725.1 Lithobius niger
TAATCGATTGTACGTTTTCAGTAGCAGAGTGCCTTGTTGATATCCAAGATGGTTACAAAAATAATGGCGGCCATCGATTAAAACCACCCCATCCAGGAAGACGTAGCCGCTCACAAAATACTAACCGCGCACACAATAGTCACCAGTTTCTGTGGGAACGTACTGACGATATCAAAAAATTGAAAACAGAATAAATTCTTCAGAAAAACAAGAAGTAGTTGGTCGTTCACGAAACAAAAAAAACTGCACAAAAAACGCTGTACCGAAAGCTTCAAAAAACAATTTGGAAATTCATGAGTCAAATGATTCAAAAACTCAGCAAATTGGGGTTACAGCCCCAAATCATAAATAAGTTCATTCAAAATCGTATTAAAGTTCCTTTGTAACCATATTTCAGCTCATTATTACAGTTAACATGTGCGTCAATTCGTATTTGGAAAATCAGGAGGAACCACAAGTTTATGCAAATTGTTCCGTTGCGTAATCCAACGACGGGAGAAGGAGTTCCGCACGGCATTGTAGTACGAATTCCCCAACATCAATTTAGGAAAGGTGCCTCTTGTGAAAACGCCCGTTACATTGAGTTCAAAAAATTGTTTTCGAAAGTTAGGTAAAAGACCACGAATCACCCTTGAACATAAATATACATCGAGATTTCTGTAATCCTAAAACGTATGACGCAAGCAATCGTGAAACTCCGGGTGTGGGCTCATTGTGTGTGCGACCACACATGCCAAGACATGTACGACGCATGCGCTAAGCTTTAACACGGAGGATTTGGTCTGCGGCTATGTGCTTTTGAAAATTAGTCCCTCTCTTTGCCTTCTCCATTTTAGAAGTGGTTTCAAAAAAATTTCAAGAAGCTACACTGCATTTTTAATGCTTTTTCTCACAATGTTACGAACGTGACTGCAAAATATGTGGGGAAAATAAAAGCGTTTATAACATTTACCTAAGTATGAACTAACGTCATACTGGAAAACCAACATGGAGGCCTGTCCCTTTCATAATTCTTTGGCCTTTACAAATGTAAAATGAATCCCAGAATTGAGATGTACACATGAAAATTACAAAACTGCCCTTTAAACGCGTTTCATCAGCTGTGCGCCTGTCTTCTGTCTTTCCCCCTCCCCTCCCCACGAATGGAAGAATGGCATCGTCCACTTCCGGCGAGGAGGCGGGCAAAAAGGCGTTTTGTAAGCGTTCGTGCGGGAGAGCTGTTGCCAGTCACCAAACATTGAAGGCCAATCTATATTTTACGAAATGACCAAATATGTATTCGTAATAAGGAGGGTGAAGAAAAAAAATAACAATAATAAAACGAACGCGTATTCGTCCTGTCTTTTACATTTTCTGTTAATGTAGTAGTTGAATATCTGAAACGAGTGCGAGTGTAAGCTGTTTAATTTTTATTTTAATATTCTGCGTGATAAATGAAGCCTTGGTGGGCTCTCTACTTTGACCAAAACGCTTTTAATTCCTGAAAACAAAGCAAGTTGATGAATCAAACCCCAAGTTAGGGTAACTTTTGTCATCGAACTTTAAAAAAAAAAACCTAGGGATTTTCGACATTTTTTTAAGCTAGTGTTAATTAATGGTCACTGACGGATTTCAGCAACAAATTCAACACACTTAACCTAGATTCACTTGGTGATACATCGGTTAGAAATTCAAAATAGATCACTTTCAGAAATTAATTTGTCTCTAAATTCATGTAGTATTGGTATATTTCTTCTAATTTTATTGTTCAAATTCTCAATGTTGATGAAATTTCCATCAATGCCAAAAGTCCTGAGTATTTTTCTCTGTTTACAGTGGTAATTGCTTTGCAATCACAATTTGTCATTACGGTGCATTATTTCTAGTGTATGATTTTCGCTGTGTGGCTTGTTTTGCTCTATCCTTTATATATTTCTGTTATAGATAATACTTGGCTCCATATGGAACGTCTTAATCGGCATATAACATGTTTTTTTGACGCTGATGCCGAGATCATTATTGTGGAAACAATTGCAAATTTTGTTGAAGTCGTTTTGTAAATCGTTTTGTAGATAGTACACTCTGCACTCTTTCAAACCTAAGAATATCCCCTCGAAGGGAAGGGGACCAAACGGGGCTGGCATATTCTACAATCGGACGGACATATACTTTTGTAAATCACCGTACTGGTTTTTTTTATGTGATTAATAATAATAATAATAATAATTATTATTATTATTATTATTATTATTTGCCGAGAAAGTTAGGAATTAGAAACCAATGATATGATCTTACCAACATTAAATGACAACAGATATAATAACCTGAGCAACATTATGGTAAAAATAACACGAGGAAAAAGATTTATATGTAGCAGCTTACACTATTAATTTGGATTTTTAAAAATTTCTTGAGGGTCCCGTTACAACATCATCAGGTAAAGCATTCCACACGTTAATGACCGTATTTGCAAAAAAGTGTATTGTCTGCAGTTTAATCGGAAAGGTTTCTGTTGTATTTAGTTTCTTTACCAATTTTAGGGCGTGACCCCTGGTCCGTCCCTTTCTATTACATCGAAGAAGATTGGTGAATAATAATCCTGGAGACCATGTAACAGACAATAAGTGAATGACAGGTCAGCCTATATCTGGCGTACTTCCAACCAGGCCAGTTTCAGTAATTTTAATATGGTCGCATATTGCACATTTTGATACTCAGGAGAAATGGAGTGAACACTCTCTGTACTCTTTCTAACCAGGGCCGGATTAAGGGGGTAGCCACAGGCCGAATAAAGGGCCACAAGGGTGCCTCACGGTCACAGGAAAAATTACATAAGGTACTGTTTTAAATTTGGTTTAAATTGTACTGTTACTGAAATTTCAAATAAGGTACTGTTTAAATAACAAAAATTATTTTTCTCTCCTTTTTTGCGGAACTTGGGTGGGGGGGAGGGGAAGGCACAATAAATCTTGAGCACCAGGCCTCTAAGAGGCTTAATGCTGTGCTGTTTGTAACCTAAGAATGTCTCCACGAAGGGAAGGGGACCAAACAGGGATGGCGTATTCTACAAGTGAATGCGCATATACTTTAAATATGGTTGGGACATCCGTAGAAGTGAAACATCCTTAAAAGTATATCCCTCCCCCGTATTTGAAAAAGCCATTCACCGGGTCCTGAATATGAACTTTGGCGAAAGTGAATGCACAATGTTATTACTTTCACGTCTTCAAAACATGGGCTCGGTTGAACAACCCGCCACATTGGCGAAACCTTTCCCAAAAAAAGAAAAAAAAAATACGAATATTTTTAACCTGACTTGAAACTCACGCACCTCAGGTCACGGCCTGGAAAAGTATACAGACGGCCGGCCGGGAAAGGAAAACAGCAACAACGGGGGAACCTGCAACATCAGAATAAGAAGAGGGGTGGGAAGAACGCTGGGGGGCAAATTTACTCGTTCAATATCAACGGGATCTTGATAGGTAGATCTGAGAGGCCTTTATCTCGCCATCGCGGGTATAGCCAGTGCGTCTCCACACTACGCCGCGCACGAGGTCTGAGGACAGGGACGTCACGCCACCTAGTGGAGGGTAGGGAGTAAGGCAGAGGATGAGACAGCGCGACCATCGCGTGACGTTGTGGTGAAGCGACAAGGAAGGGGGGTGCGGAGGGGGGCGCCCTCACCACCAAGCCTGGGCGTATTCGAAAGAGGAAATACGCAAGGACTTGTGGTTGGCACATTGCGGTTGGGAGATTCCGTGTTCGACACGCAACTGTAGAATGTTACCTAAGAGCTTGGAGAAAACTACAAGCCAACATCCCAACACAGGAATTGGCCAATTTCCGTAAATATTTTTGACGGCGTCAGACATGATCGGGCAAAATCCACGCAAAATTCAGAAAGCAGTGCGACACTCTGTTGCTGTGCGAATCTTCGACGAATAAACCCCTCGGAGTTGATGGGGTTGCAACCTTTGTTTTTTTTTTCCAGGCTTTCTTTACGTTAAAATGCTCTTATGCGCCCGGCCGTTTCTGTTAAGGGCAAGCCAATATGAATTTGCCGGTTCCCCCCCCCTCCCCCACCACTGATCTGTATTGCAGAGAAGGCCTGTTGGCTTTCTTTCTTGGCTCAGTTTTCCGACTACGTTTCCACCATCGTTTACATCCATTCAACACCTGGTGCACCCTTCTCTTACAGCACAACTAGATGACACGTCGAAAACCGAGCAGTGAGCAACCCAGCAGGCCTTGTCTGCAATAGAGATCAGTGGGGGAAAAACTGGCCCGCTCAAATTCACTTTTTCTGTACAAGAAACGGCCACCTTTGTAAGTAAGAGAATTTCTAATGTAAAGAAAGGGTGAAAAGCCGAAAGGTCGTAACATCAACAACGCCGAGGCCATCCAAAAATTCGCATTGAAACAGAAGTGTTGAACTGCTTTATTAATTTTGTGTGAGTTTTGTGCTATCATGACAATGTCAGCCTAAAAAAACTAGGTAATATTCGTGCGAGGAACGTGGGAAACACACATCGCGTGCAGGCAGAAGCACATGAAGAGTCAGGAACGACGAGTAAACTGGACACAGTGGACAGGGGTATAAGAACCTGTTCCAGCGTGCGACGAATTACAGTTTCAAACATGGCCTACTTTCACAAAATTCGTCCATCTCGCAAAGAATTTAGTCGGTAAATGCGTTGGTCTGCATACCTAGAAAGGCGCTGATAGTGGTTCAAGTTCATGTCGGGTACGATTTTATTTCAGTTGTCCCTCATTGCTACTAGTAAAAATAACAAGCGGACGATTCTTCCTTTTCTTCCTCTTCTTCTTTATTTTCTTCCTTCACTCCTGTACTCCTCTTGCAAGGATATTCTTGGAACATTCCTGAACATTTCATCAACTTTCAGTGAAAAATCATCCAGTTTGTGAACCCTTGCTTGCTCCCTTGTTTCCTCCCCATATATTCCCTCCGAAATAATGCTTCCCCCTCTTCTGCGTGTGCGATTCAGAGAAAATTTTGCATGAAATACCAGAGCATCTTTCAAAACTCACCAACGTTACGATGTAGAGTAAATAGGCGGCCATCTTTAGTCTTCTGTACAGTTGAAACGGCTGAGAAGACCATTGAAATGATTTTGTCGCCGTGAAAAATCTACATTATTGATACAGTGAGGACTATCATCATCATCACCATATCATCAAAGACAAAAACAGCTCACGATCCGAACGATGGGAAAAGGAACCTCCTATCATAATTGGCAACTAGTAACAACACCAAACCACAAGGAAGTATAGTGGAGAGTACAAGCTTAAGTGGATGGACCCTAGTACAATTGGAGGTGCTAATTGAAGCCCAGGACTCCAGAAGCCCAGACGTTTCCACAGGCATTTTTCTATCCAAAATGGAAACGGTTAAAACGAGATCTGCGTGGAGACATCGCAGTTCCGGCGAGCCGAGATTTGTGGACCTGAGACGTTGTGCATTAGACAGATTTTCAATCCATGTAGGGATTTGGTAAATTTCCTGTGGACGAAGTCTAAATGAACAATGTCCCTGATCAGGTACGGCGACCAGACAGGGGTACAGTATTCAAGCAATGGCCGTACAGAAATATTGAATGCTCTCACTAAAGTTGCTACATGCCCACAGGCAGAGCAATGTCTCAGTTAATAGCATTGCTTTGACAGTGCTGCAATAGTGGGCAGTCGATTTCAAGTCACATGTGAACCAAATGCCCAGAACCTTTACAGACTGAACATGTGGTAGACTTTCTGCATCAAGTGTATCGCCAAACAAGGAATTGCTTCGTCCAATGTGGGACACGTTACACGTGTGCTTAGCCAGTAGCAAGTACCACGCAGAGGCCTAAGTTGAAGCCTGGCTTACGCCATTAGCAAGATCTACTTGGAGAGGCCATGACAGAATCCAGTTTGCTTCACCGTCGTCAGCAAACTTGAAAAGTCACCAATAGAGTCGACAATTAAGTTGTTTATATAAAGCACAAAAAGCAGTGGTCCCAAGACGGAACCTTGAAAGACTCCATGTTAAGAGTCTATAGTTAAGTAGATTCTATAAAGCACAAAAAACAGTGGTCCCAAGACAGAACCTTGAAAGACTCCATGTTAAGAGTCTACAGTTAAGTAGTTTCTATAAAGCACAAAAAGCAGTGGTCCCAAGACAGAACCTTGAAAGACTCCATGTTAAGAGTCGACAGTCAAGTCGTTTCTATAAAGCACAAAACACACTGGTCCCATGATGGAACCCTAGACTCCATTGATGATTGGTTCGTATGATGATCTGCTTGTCCAGACAACCACAAACTGAGTACAACCAACACGGAAATTCGCAATCCATCCAAGAACCTGGCCCTGAAAAGCATGTATTCGAGCTTCGTTACAAGTTTATCACGCACCACCAAGTCAAACACCTTGGAAAAATCAAACAAGACAACATTGACTGGGACACTTCCATCGACAGACCGGGACCATTTTCCCAGAACCATGAGTTGTTGCAGGTGGGTAGACCTGCCTGACAAAAACCCAAACTGGTCATCCCAGATAACATTTGAGAGACAGTGGTCTAGCATAGTTGCTCTAACAATTTTCTCCATCATCTTACAAGAACTCACGTAAGAGGAATTTGCGTATAATTTCCAGGCTCGGAGGTATTTCCTGTTTTATAAATAGTTAAAACTCGCGAGGTTTTCCAGATTTTAGGTAGTTTCTCAGAATTCGTAGAAGTAGAAAATATAAGGGATAGTGGAGAAACAAATATATAATGGGGAAATAAAAAAATATCCCTCCCAATTTCCCTGTAAAAGGCAGCTAAAAAACCCTCAGGACCAACAGCACACTATTGTTGATAAAGGCGAGTGTGTCCAGAACAGCCACTCGTCAGGTAATTTGTCAAGGTTACGAAACTTTGCTGTATGTATCGGGCTTGTCAGAATCATTTAGGTGACACCCCCCCCCCCTACCAACTTTGGAGGGGAGGGGATGGACCGATTACAACCAGTTTGGGCTTTGACGAAACGGAAAAACGCTGCCAGATTGGTTACTGTACCTTCATTGTGTGTACGTTCTTTTCGCATTACCACTGTAGCGCCCGCAGTGGGTTTTTCACTAGACCCCAGGGTGCCACGACGGACGTGTCCATAAATGTATTGAATGGGAATTTTGGTTAATAGTACAGAACAGTAAATTTTTTTCGTTAGTTAACAGACTTTGATTTATTTTTAGCACTGCGTCCATTCTTATAAATATGCCAGTATTCCAGGCAAGTAATCTTATCAACCTGGATGGAGGACGCCTTTTGTTTCCCATGGAATGGTTTGTATTTGTTGACATTAAAAAAAAAGAATCGTCTCTATCCATTACAGTGACCCAATTGACCCTTGGTAGAGTAAGCCTCAAAGTTTACAGTTTTTTGGGTTTGTTTTGTTATAATCACCACCATTGTAAGGTAAAGGGGGCCGGGGTGGTAACGGAACCCTGAATACGAAAAGAAACGATGTTATGGCTGCTGAAACCCACAGGGACTATAAACTTGGGATTGAAGAAACTCAATTCGGTGAAACATGGACATACACATGAGCAACCAAACCGTGCCAGTGTTGCAAACGGTGGATCCAAGACCAGCCGTGCGTAGCACGGGCTTCCTCTAGTCGTACAAATAATAACTTTGAACGTGAGACAAGTTATCAATAGAGACGATCAGCGCGAGATCCAGTGATTGTAATAGCGCGTAAGCGTCAAATTTAATAATGCTCAATACAGGTACGGACTGTGCGACGATATGAATTCTGGCGGGTTCCACCCCTTTCATAATATAATATGCTGTGTGTTCATGCGGCGCAGTGCCTATGATGAGCCCCTGTTACTGAACCCAAAGTCATAACGAACAGAAACGTCAAAAATGAGTCGGCCCATCAGCCATCATTTATACACGACCCAATTAGGAAACACAGTTTAACAACAACCGGTGGCACTGTTTCCAGCATAAAATGTATGCTAACTTATGGAACTCTTGATTAAAATCAGCAACAACGACGTTAGACGTGGCTGGGTTAAAATTAGCATGAAAGCGACCAATCATATTCGGAACAGGGACATTATCGTTACCAGTTGGAATGCATTCCAGAATCAGATCAACATTGCAGGAACCCCAACTCAATATTACGCAAATAGCTTCCGAGTCGGTTGCAAAATCAGTTGGTTGTTACTGCAAGTTTGATCACACAGCAACAAGAATTCTGCCCGCAAGTGAACCCCATCCCGCCTGGTGAGACTGAAGACACAAATCCACTCTTAAAGGCCATCACACATATTACCATTTAACCAAGTTTCAACAACTAAAGCAAATAAATTTTGGGCAAATTTCCGCCGTTTCGTCAATTTCTGACTGAATTTGACGACCTAAAATTGTTGTTGTTGTTGTTGTGAATTCCCCAGCCCAGTAAAAGTCATTGAGTTTTTTTCCACACAAAAAAACCACGTGAAAAAAATCTGGTGTTAAACCCTGTAAGTAGGCTTGTTTTCACAAATTTTTTTGGTTAATCATTGAAAAAAAAAAGTGTTTAATAGTTGGTTATGGGTACACAATATTAATTTTTGTTTGTTTGTTAAAGGTACATGCGTTCCGGTTGGCTTTCCGGTATGACTCGGTTTTGCGACATTAGTTCAAACGTATGTAAATGTTGTCAACACATTCATCTTCTTGTTTTTGCGACATTAACTCTAAATTGTGTAAATGTTGAAAGCGCTATTCTCAACAGATCGCATGATATACCGGAAGGATATATGTGCAGACAAGTGGAAAAAAAAACACTAAACACCGAGCCCTACTCGGTGAAATTAAGGCCAAGGGAAATGATGTTGTACACCTAACCTCTCACAATATCAACAACGACTACAACGAGACGGTAAAGCAACAATGCAACCAACCCGTTAAGCCTGTGACAGGTTGTTTAAAGGCGCCTGTTCACCGGATGGCGTTGCCCAATTCTAAACACTCCATCCACGTTCCAGATTCTCCGTCATCCAATAGGCTGATGTGGGGTCACGTGATCTCGTTTTAGTTATGAAAATCGCGGCGCTGCTGCAAATAGTGTCTTTTCCATTGTTTATTTACCGCTGTTTTCTTTATATCTCTCGCAGATTCTACGGTGCTGCTTGAAGCTGAAAAGGTGAACAAGCGCCTTTGATGAGGTAGCTTTGCATGACGTCATCTCATCAACTTGGGTGGAACATCCTAGCGTGTTTCCAGATGTGATGCACTTTTTAATGGTGTCTTTATTTACGGGAGCTTCTGCCCAAGATTCCTACGATTTGCATGGTATTTTGCAGGGAGATCATTTCACCGATACACTGAAATCATCAACTAGCTTACAAAGGAAATAGGAAAATAAGCCAAACAATGAAAATCATGCACTAGAAATAAGGTAGTTAAGTAAGCCACATTCGTCAGAGTGGCGTGAATCGACATGCCAGTGGAGGAGTGGGCACACCGTTAAATGTGTTAACGTCAGTAATCCGGATCACACCACACCGACGAAACCTAAATTCGGTGGCTTACCGTGAGTGTATGATTTTCCCTGTAATTTATGTAACTAATTTTACAGGTGAAAAACACCGTCTCCTAGGGAACCTTCTTTTCACAACAACAATATATTTTGACAAATTACGTAAGTCTCTTGAAATGATTAAGCGTATAACAAGCGGGTAACGGTCCTGCATTAGTCGCAACATTTTCGCACTTACACACCATTTTACAGGCAAACATGCATCTAGTTTCAACCCTCATTTTACGAAAATCTCCAGCAAAAATGGACCATGGTTAATTAACCACGGCTAAAAGATAGGTTGTCTTGGTTAAACGGTGTTGGTCCCAATTTACATGTGGACAAACCTCGTTCAAAACCATGGTCACTGAGTTAGCAAACTTTTCCCGTGTTTCAATCCTACAATGGTTGGTCCATAACATAACAATAACAATGGCTGGTCCCATTTACCCTTGATTTAACAGTGGCGACCCATGACGATAAACGGTGGTTTAACCTCGGAACATTTTTTTTGGGTGGGGGGGGGGGGGGATTACCACTAGTTACTTAATGCGAAAAAATTTACATCTTCAACCCTTCTCTAGTAATCTGTTCAGATGTGTGGGATTTACCGTGGGGACTGTGCGACTACAGCAGCTGCAACACAAAATGTTAAGTTGTCTTTTCTACGTGTATAACGCTGATTCCCACGTCTTCAATCCCAATTCCCCCCCCCCCCCCGTCTTCGTGTTCAGGGTTCCTTCATTACGCAGACGAGACGATTCCAAAAATTTTAAACGATTTCTACCGCATTGGCGTTTTCCCTCAACATGAGGCTGAAATCGACCAACCAGGTCCTGAATGTCTTTGCAAAATTATACGCTTCACATATTGCAAACACTGCTACAAAAATACAGCCACTCCTGCAGGCATTTTCGGGAAGAGAAGGGCCCTGTGATGTCTCGTGCTCATGTCGGTTGTGGCATGTAAAATAACCGATGGTATTTACCTAGCAAAATTGTCCCTCTCTCCTTTCTGGCGCAATGGCTACGGCTGGGAACGTGTCAAAAGCTAAAGCTATAAAAATACAAACGCTATACCGTTTTATTTTAAATACCTCCATCGCTACTAATGTTTATTGTGTGCGCAGTGTATCTTGAGTCCTGCAAGTATTTTGTGAGCGGCTACGTCTTCCTGGAGGGGGTGGCTTAATCGATGGCCGCCATTGTTTTTTGTAACCATCTTGGATATCAACAAGGCACTCTGGTACTGAAAACGTACAATCGATTATCTGCGTTCGTTCTACGGGGAACTCAAGATAGGCCGCGGACACTATAAGCATGTGTTCACAAAATGCTTCAAATTTAACGGGAGTGTTCTGTATTGCCCGTGTCATCTGTACAGCTATAACAACGCTAGATTTTGGAAAGTCCTTTCTCATCCAATTAATTCAAAGCACTTTTTGCAGGTTGAAACAGTCTAAGTAGTGGGTCTGAGACTAAGTCTAAGTAAGTAAGTCTGAGTTTTAAGTATAAGCCTCCATTTGTTCAGCGATAAAATGGCTCCACTTCGTACGAAGTCTGTGAAAAAAAATGTGGTTGAGAGCGGAGAATTCCGTATATTGAGAGGGTGCACTGTTAAATCTGGTCATAGTGTGAAGAGAGTATTTGCTGTCATTCCGGTGTTTCTTCAAACCCAAAAATGCCAACAGGTTGTGCTGAATCGCAAACCGTTCTGTTTCTCTCCTTGTAAATAAGGATCACATTTCGCAAGACTATCATAGTTTGTTCCACATTATGTCTGCAGGAAACTGACTGTTGGAAGCTGACTGACGCTTCCTTCCAGTAACGGCTGCAAAAATAAACTTAAATATTCCACTTGAAGACTCTAACAGTAACTGTGTAGAGTCTACAAGTGTGAAATCCACATGTTTTTGCATTCGCAGTGCCAGGAACGAAACGTCATACAGCCACTTTCCTGCAAACATTAATTGTGGAACAAACTATACACAAATTTATTATCTTTCTTGGACTGTAAAAGGTCTAATAGAAACAAAAAAACAAACTTGTCTGATGTTTAGGGTAAGGTTTAACTGAACCCGAAATCAAAACAAGAAAGGAACACGAATACGCTTTCGTGTAAGGTTTCTGATACCACAATGTTGTTGCAGTGTTTAGTCCACGTCAAACCCAATTAGCATGCTGTATTCAGCCATACACACATACATACAGCTAGAGGATGATAAACATGTGGAGGTGTAAGAAAGAAATTGCCGGAATGAATAATGTTAGTTGATATTGTTGTAATTTATCCTGTAAAAAGTTACAAATGGTAAATAATTGGAGGCTCTTGAATGCTTAGTCCCTCACGGGCATGCAACACGGGTATGGGAATTGAAAGACCACTACGTGATGGTGACGGACATAGGGCTTTGTTGTCATGCCATGTCCTTGATGGTGAAATATTGTTAATTTTCGTGAAAATGGGTTAGTGCTCTTCTTGCACTTGTCGGAAAGCTGTTTGGTGCAAAATGATTTACTTTCGGCAAACTACCGTCGATTCTTCCATGTATTGGACTGGTATTGGTTCAGTGTGCTAGAGTTGCTGATACAGTCTCTGAGGCCGATGGCCTAGTTGCTGGGGTCCCTAACAAATCCAATCAATCGATCCATCCAACCAAATACTTGCTACGAAACGGTATCGTTCAAAAAAGACATTTTATCGTTTGAGAAACTGGTATTCAATGTTTTAATACAGGAATTTTTACTATGCTGACATCAAATTAGAGCTCAATTTAATAGAAATGAAAAGAAGAAGAAATAATATATGGCTTTGCTTGCTTGTGAGTAAACGTATTTTTGATATTGGTATAGTTAAAAGCCACTTAGCTTGGAATTAACACCGAATTAGACAAACACATAGCCGCAAACACATCTTCACCTAATTTTTTTGGTTAAATTTTTCTATAATATTCAGTCATGCAGTTTCCTTTCTCTTAATCAATCTATTCATGATAAATATTAAATAACGATTAATGTCTTTTGTTTTTACCACTTTTCAGTCGTGCAACAGAAAATGATGCAAAAACAGTAAAAAAAAAGTTTTAATACAGCAGTAAGGTTTCACGTGGACTAAACACTCCAGCAACATTGTGGTGTCTGGAACCTTCCAGGAATGCCTGATCGTCTTCCTATTTTACTTTGTGATCCTGTATTGACTTTGGATTAGTTAAACCTTATTTAGACATTTTTCAAGAAGTAGTTTAACTTTTAAAGTATTTTTCAACTTTAAAGATGGGAGTTGTTTAAGAATGTTTGCTTTCATATGTAAAACGGTTTTGTTACATTCTGTCAAACCTAAGTAGGCTAACCGAATGTTGGGATCCATTTTTTTTTTCAAAAGTCGGGAAAGGTAATTTTAAAAATGGCATGTTGGTGTGTGTTGCCCTACCTTTGATAATGCTTCTTAAGTACTCTGAAAACTTAAATGTTTTATTGGTGGATGAATCAGTGGCTGGGTTGATCACTTTTTTTTTAAACAAGGAAAGGTGGTTCCCACTAAAATACTGAAATAACTCCCCCGAGTTTTCCAGGTTTCCCATACTAATTGAGGTTAATTGAGGTAGTAATTTCAAGTTATTCACCAAAATTTCAGGAAGGACAACTTTTCAGATTTTTACCAGCTTTACTTGTTTTTACGACTCACTTAGTGTAAAAAAGTAGCCCAATTTACTGAACTTTTAGATGTTAACACAGAAGTACAAGGGCACATCTAGAAGCACGCTAGTGCTTCGCCCATCAAGTTCAGATTGTTGGATTCATGGCGTGTATTTATTGCCGTCTGATTGTTGTTGTTCAATTATCAGCGTTTGTCTCTCTCTCTGGTTCATCCCAGTGTTCCCCGTGCTCTGTGTTTTGTGGTTCTCTGGTGACCTGGTTGTCCTGGTTTAGGTTAAGGTTGTCCCGAGTTAAGTAGGCTAGCATGAGCGCATAGGTATATGTAGACCTTTATAGCTCAATAAACAAATCAAATCAAATCAGTGTTTGGGCGAAAGGTAGCAACTGCGTATCTTACCCGAGACATTAAACCCGCGTTTTCTGGTATTGAATTCTAAATAATAAATGCGACAGAAAGCTTTGGAAATTGTATAGATCAACGGGGTTTACCGAGTAGACAACAGAAAGTTCTGTTTCAGCGCTACGTAAACTTGGTGGCAGCCATTTTTGCTCTGATATCACTACTTTTGTATGGCTAAAACTTGATGGGTCCCTTTGCCCTTATAGGGTTTTGTATGATTTTATTTTACCACAATGTCTTAACAAAATGTCTTTGAAATACTTAGGACTAGGCTAAATTTGTGGCTTTGTTTTTTCCCGAGTTTTCTAGGTTTTTTTGTAAAAAAAAAAAAAATCGGAGAATTTCCCGAGTTTCACACATAGTTTAAATTCCACTAATTTTCCAGGTTGGTGGGAACCGTATTTTAGATGATGTTAGGGTTAGAACTTCCTTTAAAAGCGTTAAAAAACATAGGTTTACACCTAAAATTAGCTTTTACTTGCCCTAAAATATTTTAGGAGAGAAGTAAAAACTTCTAGAACCAACGCCACGTGTTCCGTCCTCAACGAGTATTGTTGCGTGGCTTTCAAGGTAAACCGTTTGACGTGTTCCACTGGTCACGTGACCGACCGACTTGATTATGGTGCAGAACTGAGCCGCTTGTGGACGGATTGAGCTGGAGCGTAGTTCCCCCATCGAAGGAAAGAAAGAAAAGACAGACGAGGTAGGTAGGTATGTTGGAGCGTTGCTAAGCTGGCTTCAAAATTCTGAAGGTCATTTGATTTCTACCGCGTCACGGACATGAGTGCCACAAGCGTGACTTCAAGGATTGAACGCCCACAACTCACATGGAGGTCTTCGTGTGTCCCTCGCCAAGTTTTCACTCCAGCCAAAACTCTACCCAAAAGAAGAAAGATGGGGGGAAAACAACCCATCCATCAAAGGGCTTCGTGCCCACCACATTCCTCTCTTCGTCAGGCTTATTAATTGTTGCGAGTGGAAAGC
>JAHWFP010244358.1:81410-95581 GCA_023313725.1 Lithobius niger
GAATGTGCCATTGAATACTTGACCTGCCGAATACTGAATACTGAAAATACAACTGAACACTTGACCTGCCGAGTAACGAATATACAACTGCCGAATACCCAATATACAACCGAATACTAAACCTGCCGAATCTCAAATCAACAATTGTGTACTTAACCTACCGAATATACAACTGAAGACTTGAGCTACCGAATACCGAACATACAACCGAATACTTTACCTGCCGAATACCGAATGTACACTCCTGCCGAATACCGAATATCTGGCACCGAACAATTGACGTATTCGGCCGAATACCAGTAAATTAAATACATGGCATTGTCACATTGATTAAAATGAGCGACCATGCTGTTTAAGGCTTGACACATTAGGCTTGACACTAGGCTTGACATTAGGCTTGACACATTTCCTGATGATTAAACATGACGAAACGAACGTAAAAGGTATAAAACTCATACTTTTGCCTTTTTAAAAACTTGCCCTCCCCGTCCCGTCAAAAAATCTACAGTTCTGTATTAGGCCTGAAAAAAAAGAGCAATCGCCCATAATTTTTCCTTCATTTAGGAATGTTAGAAGAAACAATGCCACACAAACCAAAAACGAAATGCTTACTTAACTAGACGTTCTTAGAATAACGAAACTGCATAAATTTATACTAAAAAAAAATACTCGGCCGAATACAAACCAATCTTAACACTATACAGCCAAATACCGAATATCACTGTTCGACCAAAATTAGTACTCGGCCGAATACCGAAATCACTGTTCGGCCAAAATCAGTACTAGACCAAATACCGAATAATTCTGTTCGGCCAAAATCGGTACTTGGCCAAATACCGAATATCACTGTTAGGCCAAAATCAATACTCGGCCGAATACCGAATATCACTGTTCGGCCAAATAAGTTGTTATTCGGCCAAATAAGTCGTTATTCGGCCAAATACCAAATACTTGAATTTTTGGCCAAATAGGCCAATACCGAATAATTACCGAATGTTCAGTGCATCCTAGTATCTATCGAGGACTGGCTAAGGGACCCCCAACAATAGCAAAGTCCTGCCAGTCTGTGCCCACCAGGATAGTGTGAGAGACTATATGCTACTTCAGCAGCTATGGGACCAACTCCGGACTTTATATCGGCCTTGGTCAACCCCCGCGTTTGCCCTTCCCTTTCCTATGCTCTTTCTCTATCAAAACGTCTAATAATTTTCAAAATTGAGCCAGATCATCTACAAAGCAATTTGCTTGAAATAATGTAAGACACCCAATAAATTTATTTAAAAACAAAAAACCTACCAGATTCACAATGAATCCAAAAATCGTTATCTACTGTAAATATCCATCCTTTGAGTAAAAAGCCCTTGTTCTCCTGGAATTTAAAATTATCGTTCGTTTCGTTCGAGTGAACTGTAATCCATTTTTATTTGTGCACCTTCACAGTAGTGAGTATGGGGATACGAGCTCTAATCGGTGAAGCCGTTTTTCGTTCATTTTTGGTATTCCATCAAGTTTTGCGATTTGTTTTGCTGGTGCTGTTGAGAATGGCACCATGGCTGTCGAAAGCTCTATTAAATAAAAAAATAAAAAACTTACTGTGAAAAGGCTAGACTGTAGACTAAAACCTATACCAGGGTGTACGTCCACACAACAACCTTACCAGTTGAAAAGGACGTTATCCCTAAACTTCCTTTTACTTTCTTCAGCATTCTACCCTCTGTTCGCTTCCGTACCACCGGATTTCTCTCATTAAAAACCTACACACAACAAATCATGATTAACTGCTATGTACCTAAATGAATGGAGTTTGCTGTTTAGTGTTTTTGTTTTTGTTTTTTACAAATCCGCAAATAACTGTAGTTAACCATGTGACCAAAAGAGAACTATGTCCATCTGGGAATTGGGAGAAGCTTTGCTTTTATCAATATGATCAATTTCTTTTTATCGATTTTGATAAAATTTTGACCATATTTCGAATATTTTTTTATCTATTTTTTTACCAATTTTTTTTTTGAAATTTGATCCATTTTTTAAAACTTTAAAACTTTTAGCAATTTGATTTTTTTCTTAAAATCAGCAATATGGGTTCTATTTTGGGTATTCTTGCGATCCCAAACATGGTCGGCGGTTTCTCAGATCGAATTCTAGGGTTGGCCTTTCCCTTCAGAGTTATACTTTTCTGTTTCTAGAATAACTTGAGAACTTGTTAAATTGAGAAAAATCACGTATGTAAAATACAGAGGGGGTGTCCACAAAATAATTCCGTGATTACAACAATGCACAACTTCTTTAAAAAAAATAAAGGCTAATTCACTGAAAGACAGGAAAACTCTCCAAAGTTTTTTTTGTAGTATCGCCATTCTCAAAGATCAGCAGTAACAGCGCTTCAGCATGACGTCATAACGTCCATTCAGAAACCGCAGTGTAGTGTGTGTGTAGCAGGTCGAAACCAACTCGCAAATCACAGTACCAAGACGTTTTCGAACGACGTATAGAAGGGAACTCGATATTACGTCCATAAAGGGATGGTTGACAAAGTTTCTTGCAACGGGGCCTGTGTGCGAAGGCACATGGCCCGGGCGACCTGGCGTCTCAGGCAAAAGTGTGGAGGAAATCCGTGCACATCCAAATCGACAAGTCGAGCGTCACGTGAGTTACAAAAAGAAAATGTCTTTGTACCGTGATTGGCGAATTGGTTTCGACCAGTCACACCAACATTGCCCTTTCCCAATGGGAGACGCCATTTTGTTTATGACGTCATGCTAAAGCGCTGTTTTTGACAATGGCGCTGCTACTACTACTAAAAAACGTTCCTCGCAAAAACTGTATGAATTGTCCCTTTTTTTTTTAAAGAAGATATGAATTTTTATAGTCAGAGGATTATTTTGGGGACACCCTGTATTTTTTCCCCCAATTTAACAAACATTTCCATTCTTCATTCAGGAGCTAAACAAAACACCAAAAACTGACACATGCAAGAAAAGGAGAAAATAACAAATAAAAATTTTAAAAACGGTAGTTCTTTTCACAATATTCGGATCACATTTATTAACACCTGTATTACAGCAGATGGAGTTTTTCCATGTTTTTTTTTTCTTGTGGACTAATGTTTTTAACTACAGAACAACATAACTTTCATCGGTTCAATTTCTACTCAGCAGTAAAACCTAACTTTTTTCCGGGAGAGCATCTGTAGGGTTTTTTTGTTATTATTTATTTACTTATGTATTTATTATTAAGACAATACAAAAAAACAAAAACAAAAAAACAAAAAACCCAGATCTCCCTATACGAAGAAGCCTCATGGAGTGATTGATTGATCGATCGATCGATCGATCAATAAATGGGTGGCTAAGAGAATGATTGACTTGGATCGATACTTTTTCAACTTAAAAACATAAAAAAAAAATCATATGACAAAGACCTACGTGGGCTGATTAATAAATATCACTTAACAATACGCTTCAAAAAGATGGTAAATGGACATTGTATGTGGAAAGGGGGGGGGGGAAAGGGGCACAATGAATGATAGAGGTCGAAACAGTCTGAATGAGGAGATGATCAAAAAAATCGTATGTTTCTTACACGTATAGCACTTTTTCACAATTGTTTAATTATTTCCTTGGATCGACGATGACTGGCGGAAAAAACAACTCGCTTGATGTTTGTGAGGTTAGTCAACTAACGAGGTTTGTCAAAGTGGTCGAAGTTTGAAGGAAAATCGTCATTTCAAAAGTTTAGCAAAAAAAATAATCGAACTCAGTTTAAAAACAAAATGACGGGGACTTCCTAGATTTTTAAAGGTACATAACCCAATTGTTTTAACATTTTTGAAACCGTACGGAAGTTAATGCTTTGTTTTTCCATACCCGAAAGGAGGTTTTGCCGGCAAAACAGTGGCAGAAACATGGTTTTTACCGGGATTTTTTTTTCCGGTTTTTACCGGCAAAAAACAGGCAAGCTTCTTCAAACGCTTATTTTCACAGTAAAAGATATTCTTCTCACAATATCGATGCAAATTTCGACAGTCAGTTACATAAATTTGCATAGATATTGTGAGAAGAATGTCTGTTACGCCGCCCGCGCACTGAGCTCAGTGCGCGGGTGGCCTTACTATGAAAATAAACGCAAGAAAGGGTAAGTAAGAAAGGAATATGAATTTGTCAAATTAAAGCATGTGACTTTTCGAGGGGAGCTTTTATAATTTGCCGCAGTATTTGACTATTGCAGGGCACAACGACTTCAAGTTGGTTTTTGTATTTTTGGTCGAAAGTGACAACAACGGTAAGAACCATGGTAGAAACAGGTTTTAACCACTTATTGGTAAAAATCTGCTAACACTGGCCGAAAGGTACCAAAATCACACTGAACACTGGAAGAAGTTGTGCGATTACCAAATCAGTTTTTTGAACAGTCCATCGCTGAACACTAATTTACGAGAAAATTGGATTTAATTTTACAAAAAGGCTCAATTGAACAGAAATTCGTTGTTATTACACCAAAACATTTTAAAATTTTGTTTCTGGTTTAACTTTATGCCTTCTTGAATCTTTGGTCTTTCGCTTTATAGGGTTTAAAAACCAGTAGTGAAATCCCGTTTCGCCAAATCCCATTTGGCCAAAAGAAACCAGGTTAAAAGCTGTTGCCTAAAGAGTGAATCCCCTTTCGCCAAATCTAATTTGACAAAATGTTACGTGCATGAAATAGAATACCCTATTCCTACGTAATGTGGATTTAAAAAGAAAACATTTAACAGAGATAAGCCGTGGCAGAATAAATAAGAGCAATTGATTTATTTACGTTTTGAAAACTGGCAATACGGACGAAAAAAACGTGTACTTTAAATACTGTTTAGAATGCTTGGTCGTCACTACGTCAACGCCAAGGTTCTCTCTTAACAATATTTAGTTATGCACATGATGGTTACCATTTCCCAAATAGGAATTACATATGTGATCAGTTGCGGTTTCTGATGTTACACGTTTAGCCGCTGTGAGCGCGGCAGCGCGAGCGAGGCACGTAATTTGAAGAAAAAAATATTCAGCGAAACGTGATCCTGACAAACGGGTGTTTGTCTATAAATGTTTTACCATTACGCAGGAATAGGCTAATGAATTAAATTTCGTGTGCCTAAAATTTCATGAACAGTATTTGGCGGTAACGGGAATTGGCGAAACGGGACGTTGACCGATTTTAATTTCTTGTATAGCATAGGGATACAAAGTATAAAGTTTGTTCTCAGTTTTTGTTTTGTAGTGCATGGAGGATAAGAAATAAATAGGAAATAAACGTAATTCGGTCTCAAGGCAACTCATTTACCCTCACAGAATCGACCAACTTATCTTGCAGTATGCAAATCAAACAGAACAATATTTAGAACAAGAACATACATTGTACAGCTTTCAGAACCTGGGCAAATTCAATAATAATGATAATTAACAACAGTAATGATATTAGCAATTGCAAATTAACCTACGCGATTCCATCTGTTCCACGACAAAGTTTCTTTTTTTTTTTGGCTAAATATTCTTCATAACAAATTCCATAATTTTTTTTCCAACTTTTATAAGACTCAGTTGTAAGGTTTGAAAAATGAAAGGTTTCACACTTTAAATCAATTTCAAACACCCCAAGCATGCATACGTCGTCAGTTCACAAATTTACTTAAACCTAAAAACTATTTACAAGATATTTCTACGAACCCTTCGTACATAGTGACTGCTTCGACATTAACAGACGAGACAAAAATTATTGAAAAAAAAAAAATGGTGTGAAAATACAGAAAATGAAAGAAGAAAATAAAACTAAAATTATGTTCATCTATAGCTGACTGCGCGAAAGGTTATACGAAATAATTAAATTATCATTTATGAGTGACAGTGCATTCTACGAGTGTAGTTTGAACCACGTCTGCCAAATTGCACCAAGGGAAACTCCACGAAAAAAAAAATCAAAAGCCGTAAAAACAGGCACGCAAAAACAAAACGTTCTGCTCCAAAATATAACATTTCAAGACGTCTTTGGCAAGGTAGTATTCCCACAATCGCTAACGGACGAACGTCCATTTGCAAGGATCGCTCTTACGCACTGCTTTTTGACGTTTCCTGTACTTTGGCTTTAAATGTGTTTAACAATTTTGTTTTAACGATGGCACAATTGCGAGACAACAAAAAACTCTTTATCACTTCGAGAAATGAGCTAGCTGACGTGGCGAAATTTAGGGCATGAGAAACGGTTTGTGAGATGTATTACCTAATCAGATTCGCCGAATTAATCTTAAATCCTGTAGAGTTGAGAGGTGTTTTTAAGTTTGTGGACATAACAAACGAAATGCTCGCTCGACTTACTTCGTGAAGGTCTTTGATAAAGTGAAAAACAAGCATGAAAAGTGGGTGGTTGTATACGTTAAGTCTGCAGTTCAGAACCCACGTTTTTAAAATGGCGAGCCAGTAACTGCACGATGTTGGATAAAAGCTATTCTGTGGCAGTAGTAGGCCTACTACATGTGTATGATTGTAAAAATATTATAACACATACTGTTTTTAGGTCGATCAGTAGTGTTTTTAATTACAGTGTCGTACACAGGAAAGGGGGAGGGGAGGGGCATCGCCGTCCCCTTTTCGCTAAATGCCCTTGTTGTAAAGAAAAACGGGCCTAAATAAAGAGAAATCACAAGGTAAAGGGTAAACGAAGCAAGCAGTCTTTAGTGCAGACTACTTGCTTCGTTTAAAAACAGGCCTTTTGTGCACATACTTGTTGGTGTGACGGTGCCTCAGAATGGGCCTAAGGCCTAAAAAGAGGCCTAACCTAAAAACGCAAAAAAACCGGCAAAAAAGCTAAACAGAGGGTAAACAGAAAGACCAAATTAACATTTTTTTTTGAAAAAGTCTCCAAAATAAACGTCCATTAACATTTACTGTGCCCTTCTACTAAAAGTTGCCCCTGCCCTCGCGGGGGGGGTGGGGCTTTTACAGCTTTATTACGCTTGTTTCGTCCTTTTTTTTTTGCTTTCGTTCACTTTAATTTTGCTTTCGTCCATTGTTTTATTTGTACAGATTACAACAATGGACGAAAGCAAAATGAAAGGGGGGTGGGGATATTTTCCGGTGGGAAAATCGCACGGAAGGATATTTTCCGGGGGACTTTTCACCAGGAGGATATTCGCCTAGAACTAAAAAAGCTGTAGGTCTTTTTTCGTGGTCAAATGAAGTTAGTAATGTTTCGCTATACCGGAAGTTACCGAATTTTCTCTCATGCCTCTAAATTTTTAAAACGTTCTGAAACGCGATGTTTGCATGGTATGTCCGTTGAGTGTAACCTTGGCGCAGTTTGGTTACTGAAGATGAGCGATGACTGTCTATTGCACTAACGCCAAGATTGATTACGTCACATACGCTGACCCCATGAATCGGGTCAATTTGCCACTAAGTCCGGCCAAAATAAAACATTAAATGATGTAATAGACTGAGGAACGAAAAGAGAGAAGGAAGGAGAAGCACAAGAAGAAAAAAAAAAGGACAAAATAAAGGATGCCCTGACATGTGGGGGATGAGGATAGGGTTCACATCAGGAATTGAAGATAATGATAGGGCAGAAGCAGGACATAGCGCAGACAGAAGAAAGCCAAAGCAGCTGCGTTTCGATCACCAACCGCCAGCTGGCGCGCAATGCGGCAGACGTCAGGTCACGTGATTACATTGAGAATTAAAGATGGCGGCTGTCTCAAATACATCTCTATCCGCGTCTGTTGGGGTTATATTCAGACCAACTGTTTGTGCAAACGGTGGGAATAACCAGGATTAAGGATTCCTCTCACTTGCTCCCAAACTTTGATCTTTAAAGGGTTTTAGTTGGTGTATTTTAAAACGATAATACAATTTTAATGATTGATTAGGCCTAACTGGAGTAGTTTACTCTGATGCGTTGATGGTATTATGGCTTGAAAATGGAAAATCGGTTTGGTTTTTAAAATAATGGCAATGCGAATTCGATGTTTAGGCCTAATGTTTGGTGTTTACCGTGAAATGTTATTGTTTTGGTGTGTAAAAATTTCTTCTCAGTCGAATAAATAATGAACTACGGTACCTACAATACCTGTATCAAATTTAATAAACCGCGTTGCAAGTTATACAGTTTGAGAGGATCTAAAGAAAAATTTTGCAAATTACATGTTTTGTTAAGTTTTCATGTTAACAAATGTTCTTTAAGTATCAAAATGTTAGGCAAATGCTATTTTAATACTTATTCAAGCCTAATCAAAGAAAATTAAGGTTTTAACACACTTGTTCTTGTTCCAAATTTTACTAATGGAAGCTAGATAAGCCAGAAGGAATTCGCACTCGTTATGAAGCAATTTATGGGGAAGGGGAAAAAACTGACGTACTACGTCGACAACTTCAGAAATGAGACGGTGCGGTGCAGTCAGACCCTACTTAACCATTCTTTTTAGCCAAATGCTGAAGCTGCCAACACGAGATGTAAACACACAAGGTGAACGAAGTTCCCACAACTTGCAGAATGTTCCGTATCGGTGGAAAGTAGACAACAGAGTATGAACACACAAAACCGATTTGTGTATATAGAGAATTGTATAGAGACAGCCCAAGGGATTTTCTGGCTCATTGGGAATTGGGGATTAAGGATTATCCTGTGTTCGTTTCGTCCTGGAACCACACCTGCTTTTTTTTCCCCCTCGTCTCGAAACCGGTTGCCACGAAAAGGTGAAACGGAGCGAGCGCCAATCTGAAGCCGCTAAAACGGAATACAAAGAAAGTTTGCGTTGTTGATGGTATACAGCCGCCATTGTGTACTTAGCCACGCGAAGCCCGCTTAAAGATGATACCGCTAAACTGGAACGAATTAATAGCGAAAATACGAATTGAATTTAATTTGATGCCGTTTAAGTACGCTTGTCAGGAAAGAAATGGTGGAGTGATTTATTTATTTATTTTTTTTTTCAAAGAATTAGCCCGAATTACAAATGTCACACGGCTGCTATCACGACTGTTTATATATATATATATATATATATATATATATATATATATATATAAAACTGAGAGCCACGTTCGCCATTTTTTTTGTAAACGGAAGTGACGTCAAATCACCGGATGTGTGTTGTACGGACCTACGGTCACTTCTTCCTTAAACGGAACTGACGTCACGCGCTTGGTCATCTAGTCGGAAGTCGTAAGCAATACCGGTACGTTAATTTTGCAAATCTTGAGTTTAAAATAAAATTTGAAAATAAAGTTAACAGCATCGGTCGGAAATTGCAGGGTAGTGATGGGACCATTTTGCGTAACTAAAGTTTTAACATTTTTTTAAGTGAACTTTTTGTAGTAAAATGTGTATTTTTTAAGTAATATTTTTGCAGGCAAATGTATATTTTAAAAGAATTTGAACGCAAAGAGCTTAAGTCCTTTCTTCTGCTGTATCATCACGATTTTATACGTCGAATTATAACATTACGATAACAAGCTCAATGAAATTCGTCCTTTAAAGTAGCTCTAGCCTTCAAGTTACAGATGACGAACTGTGATTTTAAAAATCCCCAAACTTTGATTTCAAGTAAGACATAAAAAAAAGCTTAAGACCCTAAGAATACAACATTTCTTCAGTTTTTACACTTAACGAAAAAAAAAATACTCCAAAATTCCCACATTTAAAATACCTCGCTAATCCCAAACTCTTTCCAATACTTTTTGTATTTCCACTTCTTTTTTTTTTGAGAACCAATTTATTATGATCTAAGGATGATGACGATGATACGGGTGATGATATGAAGATAATGGTAAGCTAGTTCAGTCGACACTGTTTCGGAGGGGTGGAAGGGGGAACACACTAAGAGAAAACAAAAATGACAACAACAAAAATATTTGTACAAAAAACGTCTAGTCCAATCTTTAAATGTCCATCTGTCTACTGTGGGCTCCTTATTTCTTTGGAGTAGGCGTTGGAGTCTGGTCGTGTAGCGTGTGGCTACGACGTCACGTTGCCAATAGCGACGAGGATGGCAACAATGGCTGTATTATAGCTAAGCCTGCTTCGCTATAGATACACACACACACACACATGTACACACAACGCGCGCACGTACGTGTAGGGCTACACGTCCCATAACAGTTGGTAGAGAAGTGTACGTACCACGCCTTACCAGTTTCACGCACTTTTACCACTCTACTCACGGAGAGAGGGCGGATGAAACACTATTTTTTTTTTAAAGATGTCCGGTGTTACCGTACCGCTTTATGTCCCCCTATGTCAATAACTGTTGCGACATACCCGTATCAGTCTGGTGGTACCAAGACGAGTACTGTGGGATGTAGTTGTTTGGTACGTTCACACCTGGGGGTTTACAGTCCCACGGCGACGTTGATACGGGTGGGCTCATGGGCGGCGGCTGCGGGCTTACTCCCGCCGACCCCGCCGAACTGGCCGGCGGAAGGTACGAACCCGGAGCCGTGCTTCCAGCAGGACTGTGCGCCGGCTGGGGTTGCTGTTGCCCGGGTGGGGACGGGGACTGAGGGCCAGGGCCGGATCCTGGTAAACCGTTGTTGGATGGCGGTTGGCCTGGTGTCTGGCTTGCCTTCATCAGCTTCTTGTATTTCGATCGCCGGTTTTGGAACCAGATCTTCACCTAGTGGGGAAAAATTAGAAAAAAAGACGCATTTTTAGGCTACAATTAATGACTACAACCATTTGAAATCACGATAAAAACGTCACCATGAAAGACAGATTATGGATGTTCATGAACACATTTTCGCTCAAACTTCACTAAAAATTTAATAATGCTTCACAATAAGAGGTTTATACCTCGTACCAAGAATTTACAGGGTTGGGGAGGAGAATTTGTGACTGACTGAGATCGTTTCTGAAACGTCTTACGATTCATTCCTATTAGTTCCGTCTAAGTTTATAGAAGGCGCCATGAGTTTTATGTGAGAATTTCTACTCAGTTTTCAGCCTAAAAATTAAAATAAACTACACGAAACTAGCTTGTATTCATTTATTATTTAGTTTAGCTGAGTTGTAGTTTAGTTTACTTTAGATTTGGGCTGAAAAACGAGCAAAAATTACCAGATGGAAAGCGTGGCGCCCTCTGAAAACTCGGACGGAACTGATAGGAATGAATGTAACACATTTCAATAGGGATTTTTTAGAGTTACAAATTCTCCTCCCCAACCCTATAAATTCTTGCTCGTGTTGTTTTAGCAACAAAAAATAAGGTTGAATATTGCATTCTTATATATTTTGTGTATAGCTTTTTAAATGACAATAATTTCAATATTATTTTAGTGACTGAAGTTTTGACGGATCCGTACTATGAAACACGCTGTACAATGGCACTACACTACACACTGTCGCAGTGCTGCTGCGATGTCACAGTGTTATTAGAAACATACTATCACAGTGCTATTAGAAATTAGGATGGGGATTCTAACGTTAAGTTATTGATAAAATTCAAACTTTTAATTTCAAGATGGCGGGTTGTACACCATTTTGGAATTCGTAAATGTATTGCCGGTTCAGTGAACCATCTTTACACAAATGCCTGTGGACAAGCCTGGTAAAAAGGTACCCTATTGTGCGCGCATCGTATCTTGAGTCCTGCACGTATTTTATGAGTGGCTACATCTTCCTGGAGGGAGCAGCTTTAATCGACGGCCGCCATTGTGTTGTAACCATCTAGGATATCAACAAGGTGCTCTGCTATCGAAAACATACAATCGATTATCTATTCGTTCTGGGGCGAACTCAAGATAGGCCGCGGACACTATAATCTTTTAGCGAAGGGGTATAGTCACAAGTGGATAAAGATGGCTTACTGTACGCACGCCACAACGTTAGGCATAGTGTACGATTTTCACCGTTGTCTTATTTCTAACTTACAACATCTGAACTTCGGTTTAACACTTTTGCACGTCAATTTGACGCTTTTATACTTGGGTTTAACACTTCTGTACTTCAATTTAACGTTAGCGGATATGAAATTAAAGCTGTTGGCTTTGAATTTAACACCGTAGCACTTGTATTTCCCACTTATGAACTTGAAACTAAAGCATTGAAACAAACTCTGCGAACTATTTAATGTTGTAATGCTTAAACTAAATTACGAAATTTAAAAAAGTTACGAAACAAAAATTAAAAGATTATAAAATATTAGAGCCTACAAAATTATAAGAGAAAAAAAAGCCAAAATTACGAAAAAATACAAATATGCGTTCACTGTGTGCCTAATAATAATTTCATTAGAATTCACAATTATGTAAACCATTAAAATTCCACTCTCAAAAAGAGTTTTAACGAAACCAGAAGTAGGTAGGCTACATTCGTTACGATCTTACCGGCTGTAACGTTAAATTTTAATGAACAGAAGTCATAATACTTTGCTGAAAAACAAATTTAAATTTTGTTTTAGTTTTCCTTGTAATTTGCAGGCTATACTAGTTTATAACAGTGTGATTTTGTGTTGTTTGGTTAATTTCGTAATCTGGTTATATCATAAAAAAAATTAAATAGTTCGAAGAGTTTGTGTCAGTGCTTTAATTTCAAGTGCCTAAGTGTTCAATTCAAGTGCAAGCGTGTTAAATCCAAAATCAAGAGTGTTTAATTTGAAACCCAGTAACGTTAAATTGAAGTACAAAAAAGTGTTAAATCCAAGTACTAAGAGCCAAATTGACGTGTAAGGGCGCGTTTACGCATCAACTCGCCTTTGCATTTTCGCAGCTTGAACTTAATCGCGATGCCATTGCCACGGTAACAACGCTAAATGGATTAGCTAAATCCGACATCGTATGAGTAAATACTTGCCGTCTTATAATCCGTGCCAATAATGTAAAGAATTCCTCATGACGGAACAATTTTTCAGAACGCTTCTGAACTCGCGTTATTTGCTGTTTTCGTTGCGAGGCGGCAGACATAAAACCGCCGCCATGTTGGAATTTGAGGTGATTACTAGCTTCTAGCTGCGAGAATGCAAAAGCGAGTGGTTGCGTATAAACGTGCCCTTAAAGCATTAAACCAAAGTTCAAATCCTGTAACTCTATAAAAAAATTAAAAAAAAACACCAGTTCGTATATATTTACTCAGCTAATCGCGCGGTTGGGTTTCCTCCCATTACGAAACAACTCTTTAAGAAGTTACATTTATTATAAAAAATTCCGGAAGTATATCCATAAACAAACTTTCTCTTTCCCAGCATGCGCAGAAGAAACGGTCTGAACCCGCAGCAAGTTGTTACACATTCAATTGATCAGCACAGCATTAACACCTGAACTACTGTTGGCTTTAACTTCACGAGTGCGGGCTGTGTACACAATTCCCGTGGCCTGTGGTAGCCCACGTGTGTTTAGATTTATTTCAAGTGTCGTGGTTAAACAAACACGAGCTCAAGGACTGGTGGCGAACGTTATTGACGTGTAGTGTTGGCGTTGGACAAACACCAACGGGTCGTCTAGTGCTGCAGCATGATGTGTGTATAGGTCCGTGTCTCTTATGACGGCACTGTAATTATTAGGGCCGTAGTTTGAAAATGGCAGATAAAAGTGACATGTTTACTCCGGTAGTGAATATCTTTTTTAGAGCGTCCCGTTTAAGTCATTCGTGAACGATAATGTTTAGTACTAAAGTTGTGCGTGCACATGGACGGGCGGGCATGTCAGTCGTCAGTTACATACATGTAAAAAGTGTATGTAAATAAATGATTTTTTAGTTTGTACGCGTAAATACGCAACACTCCGAAAAATGGAATAGAATAAATTAGATCATCTTGTTTTAGTTGTAAAAATTATGAAGCGTTACAGAGAACTACAACCGCCGTCTGCTTAACCCTAACTAAAACTCAATAAAAAAAATCCCTGGCTTTTTCCCTTTCCCTTCCAAGGCTTTCTTCTCCAAAAAAATTGCGACCTCATGTTCAAAAGAAAGCTAGTTTATCTAATTTGCTTCAGATGACGCAAGGCTGAAACAAATTAATTTAAACCAGTTCAATAAGGGTTTTGCCAGGAAACCCCTTATTTCAGCTAGAGCTGGTTCATCGAATTCGGTTCAGATGACGCAAGGCTCAAACAAATTAATTTAAACCAGCTCAGTAAGAGTTTCCCAGGGAAACCCATATTTCAGCTACTAGAGCTGGTTCATCTACTTCGCTTCAGATGACGCAAGGCTGAAAC
>JAHWFP010244359.1:0-27394 GCA_023313725.1 Lithobius niger
CGTCCCAGTTCAGCTTTTGCGCTGACTGGGCTTCACTTTTTATCTTTCTAACTTTTTATTTTTTCACCTTTTATTGCTCTGGCTTGATTTTCTTTAAAATTGGAAACCATTTAAGTGTATCTTGTGACTTGTAGCTTATGCTATAAAATTTATTTTTTGCTTGACAACGGGATGATAAATCCGAAACGTCGCATTTCATTGTATACATGTGCACTTGCTGGCTTTGTAAAACGTTGACCATTCTATCTCACTGGTAATGTTCCGAAGAAAAGGGTGATTATCAATTATAGTTTGGAAGACTGTAGTGGTTGCTCCTACTTAATTCGTGAGTGCTCTGTGTTGGCTAATTATTAAAATTCTGAGTCCAAGTAGTGGCGAAGAAGCTCTTACTGACCAATTCGGAGCAGGTGCAAGTCTAATAGCTCATGAACTGTATCACACATTTTTTCGCCTAATACACATTAATTTCAAGACATTTGTGATCTGTGTTGCTATGGAAACAATCAGAGAACTTTATTTCTTTAATTCACTTATTATTTTTTAATATTCTAAATTTTGAAGTAACATTTCGGAAATACATTACCTTTTTGTCTATTTTTCTTATTTCTATACAAATTACAGTAAATCTATTTAGACAAAAAATATTTATTACCAGTAAGTGTACTTGATCAGGAAAGTACAAGGTTGGAACTAGGGCAGTATCTGGTCGCCTTCGAACCGCTAACTTTCGTTCTTTATTAATGAAAACATTCTTGGCAAAAGCTTTCGCAGTCGGTCTGATTTCCATGTGATCTGTCTGACTTCAGCCTCCTGAGAGATTTCGTGGATAAATCTCACACGAGGCTGAAGTCAGGCGGATTAACTATGAACTTGTTTTCTTTCCGTGGTAAACAGCACTTATTGGGCAATAAACATTTGGGATTTACTGCGAGTTGTTTACATGACATCATGCACCCCTCAGCTCTGTGATTGGCTGAAGCTTCGATCGGAAGTTTTCATGTGGAGTTGGTTTCTTCGGTCCAAAGTCTACTGTATGGATGATATCAACATGGCCTATCGTATTAGAATTATTATTTCTCTAAAGGGAGTGGACTGTGTGTGGGTGGTTGGTGGTTGCATGTAGTCCACCTGCCAGCCAGTAGCCAGCCAGCCAGCTATTCCCCCTTTCTGGGGATTTGGTGGTTTAAGGAAGATAAAATCTAACCAAACCAAGTAGCAGAGTAGTGCAAAGGAAACAGGCTGGCCTGATAACTCTGAGGTCCGTGGATCGAACCCACACTCTGCTAGATATTTTCGTATTTATTCTAACCTTTTCTCACTTAGCATTGCTACATACACTTCTATTTACCTATGAAATTTCGCACGACATGATACAATTTAGATTAAAAGGTTGAGTTGATCATCCCCTCGTTTCTTTTAGCCAACTGTTAATATTGAATACATGCTGTCATGGATAGTACTAAAAACTCTTAAAACATGTATAGCTGTGTATAAGTAACGTTGTACTTATGTGATGTCTAGATGATATTTTATTATTTATACCTCTAGCTAGGCAGCAGCAGTATCTATATCAGTTACTCCTTGTTCCCTGTTGTTCCGTCTAGTATTGCATATTATCTTAACTTCTCCTTCTAGTGGTTGAGTATGAACTCTCTTCGATACTAACTTCCTGCTAAATCACAGAACCTCAGAATGGCTCTGGGAGCTATGCAAGATAGCTCTCTCCTTCCTTTTTCCATAAGCTAAGCCAGCCTGAGCCTCAAATACAGTATTCTTCTCCGTCTTTGTTTTATTCCTGCGTGGATTAACCTTCAATAAACCAACTTAACCCTAAGTTGCAATCCATCACACATTAACAGCACAGGTCGGTGTGGCAGTGTGGTGCATCTCTCTGTCATCATCAATTGAATAGGTCAGATGATCAAAGAAACCTCGACTAGAACATCATTTTTTATAATCTTTAGAGATGGCTGCAAACATCACCTGTATAGGGAAAATGCATTTTCAAGAAACTCGCCTTGATATGTCATCAGTTTTAATGTGGCATTGACGCAGGCAATGGAAGTTTTGCAAGAATCTACTAAGCCAGTGAAGTAATAATTCGGAAGCTTAATGCAACCTTCTTCAACAACTGTGAAATTCCTCTAATCCTGTGTGAAAATCAATTTCATGTTTATTTCTAACTGCTAAAACATTTTTTCTTCGAGTGTTTCATCGCGTTAAAAGGAATAAAGGTAGCCCTAATTCAAGTTTGCTCCAACTATCCAACAAAGGCTACTAAGGTCAAGTCGAGTTCATGGAGCAAGGATAATTTTTAATTTTTGTTTTCTGATACTTATGAATGCAGGGCAGCCCAAAAAAAGTTTTTGAAAAGAGTTTTTGAAAAAAGTGAAAATAGGACTACCTTTCTAGATCCATAATTCAATCCAGGTTCCAAAAAAAGTTTATAAACTTTAAAAAATTTCAACTTTTGTTCAATGTAGCCATGATGTGTTGTACCGACTGCATCAAAATGTTTTAAAGTATAGTTTGGTCAAAAAGATACAAAAATAGAACCCAGATTTATGGATCGTACGTGCGAATTTGAGTTAAATGATATTGTTATCATGTTCAGTTGTTAACCCTTTATCAGGCCATATGCAAAAAAAAGATAAGTCGTTGTTAGCACCCTTCAGAACCATGAAGGGACGATAGTTTCAAGTGAAGCCGTACTAGTTTTCCCTGGACTTGTTTTCTGCAGGACCTACGCAACTCCCTACCCGAAAAACCAAATGTGAGGAGTACCGTACTGTGGCATCAGTTTCAGCTAGTTAGGTGAGAGACTTTACTATTCCCAGCAACGAAAGTTAAGTGGACCTGTCGCAGAATTTGTTGTACCACATGGTACAAGTGATTAAAGTTGATGAAACTGATTTGACACTGGCCGAGTCTCCAGATAAACACGTCAAATTTATGGCTTCAATCCATGTTTTCGTAAGTGGACATTTTTAAAAATGGGAAACTAGCTGGCAGCACCAACGACAATCACGGCTTCAAGGCCTTCCTTCACACGTTGATGAGTTACACTTTGGAAGCAAAAACACTTAACTGTATTTGGTGTTATGGGGCACTCACGCTCAAAGAAACTTGACTTCACGGCTTCGGCTGGTCAACCATCAAATTTGCCACCCAAAGACACTCATATTTCCGAAAGTGCATGTTCGCCACGATCTCGTGATGCAATGCAGATTAATGTTAAATAATATTGAAATAGAGTTTTGCTTTATTCTGCACAGATCCCCGTTCCATTTATACCACACCCCACTGGAGAAGGTGCGAATATCAATCCAGTTGTGATTTTAGATGCTACATTACACGTTCACAGGGTAATGCCTTCTCCAGCATTTTACTAGCCCTAGTCCTCGGCAACATATCCCAACAAAAAGCTGTAATTTACAACTCATACTTTGATGCAGTCTGAAGTGGACAGGCGGATAACCCTTAACGTAAATGTTCCTTGCTAAGTAATTTTAGACATGACGAGACGTGTGGCCTATAATGGCATTTACCTACACTAACCTGTCTATTTTGAAAACTTATGTCTAACCTTCATAAGCATATCTATCAATGGTGACATTTCCAATGAAAAACCAATAACTTTTGACTTTTCCTATGTGTATTACGTGAATGCTTACTTTTCTATATTAGAGAAAATTCAGCACTTTTAGCAGATGAGATTAAGTGACAGCCAGTATCGTGCGCAATTAAAACCACTCTACATTTCGGGAGGACAACCTCCCGTCTTCAGGTAAAAATAAACACTAAAACATTTTAAAAATTCATTGCTTTATCTGCTGGCAGATACTGCCATGAATTTTTAAAATGTTTTAGTATTTATTTTTACCTGAAGACGGGAGGTTGTCCTCCCGAAACGTAGTGTGGTTTTAATTGTGCACAATGCTGGGTGTCACTTAATCTTACTTGTCTATATTCGCAGGGTTTAGCATGTTGGTTCATAATATTGGGAACAGTAATATTATCTACAGGCACTATCCAAATGAAAATGAATGGACTTGGACGTCCCACTTCCATTTTCAGTCTGGGTTTACTCTAGTTTGCATTAAGTGTTGCACGTTTTTTACTAGATTTATATTTTATCTTATACTTAGAGGCTCCACTTGAAATTTCTAATTTTCTTGAGCTTGTGCTAAGTCTTGCATGTTTAGCACTAACTTTATAGTTCTTCTATGACCTGGAGGCCCCTCTTAAATTTCTGATGAAATTTGTTCGAGGTTGTACTAAGTGTTGCATAGTATGGTACAAGGTAGATTAGTAGGTATGAAGCGTTTGGAAAACGTGGGGTAAAGAAAGACCTGCTTCCAGCAATAGCACCAGAAGGCAGCACTAGTCTGGCTCTCATAGGAGGCGAAACTTTAAATAAAAAATGGTGGCGTCGTCGCCATGGTAACCATTGTAATAGCTACAATACCTGCGGAAACAGATGAAATACTCGTCCGCGGGCATCATCCAAAGTATAACTTATTCTGTGTTTGATTCAAACTGTATATATATCGCTACAATAAACAAACACTACGGATGAAGCTTCAGCCTGAATGGGCGATGAGCACGCTCGTTGGACATTCTCGGAACACAAAACCATGTGTTTAACTTAGCTCCACTCGTAACGACAGCTCATTTTAAAATTGAATGATGGATTAAAAAAAGTAAAACGGTCAGCCAGTACTGATCTTCCTTAAAATTATTTTAATGTCCTAATCTGAATTATGGTATATTTTAAACGATTAATTTTGTATTCTTATCGTGATCAATTTGTTTTAGTGACGCTAAATAGTTTGATCCCCATGCTGCTTTGCGCTTCCGTTACTTGACAACAGCGCCCTCTGGCAGTAAATCGCTGAAAGCAGGTACCTCTTTCGTCAAAATGTTTACCGTTGAGAGAGAAAGAGTGGGAATACCTATGTATTCTTCTACCCTGCTAAGGTTTATTGATTTTGACAGATTACAATTTTTAGATTTTGAACCGTCTAAAATTTATTGCCAATGTATAGAAAAAAGATAAATATGGACTCGCGTTCGATCATTCTAACTGGAATGGGTGCAGAGCTAAGCTGCAACTTGAAAATATCTCTACACTTACATCCTAGAAAGGAATATGTGTTGAATCTACTATCCTTGGACACCTATTATAACATATTCATTGTGTATGGGGCTAATAACGAAATTTTGTTCACAGTGGATGATGGGACAAGCTGGAGTAAAGTGGAAGTCATTCCCAGCACTTACAAAATTTCTGATTTGAAAATTTTGTCCGAGCTGTCCTAGGCCCCCCCATGCATTAGGCGGCCTGGTCGTGCGGCCAGTGGTCATCGCGGCCAAAAAAACATGGCGATATGCCACGTGCCCACTTCCGTTTTTCATTGATAATTATCGATCACATGGTGAAAAACGAACACGGAGTAAGTGTGGGCACTCTATGATCACCTGCACGTCGCCCGAGGTTTCAGTGGCAGCTGCGACCCACTGGCTGCAGCGGCAAAGTGTGCGGTGCTACATATACTTAAGCATTCTCGTTGGCCGCAGTGACCTGGTCGCCTAGGCTTGGGCGCCTAGTGCACAGGGGACCTCAGAGCGAAATGTGCAAGAAAAAGATGCTGTTGTTATAAAACCGAATCATAACTTTAAAAGCTAATTTAATTATTAATAATTTCACTTACGGAGTTCTATTTTTGGAAGGTAAGCGTTTAGGCTCAGTGTTGGGATTCCTCCAATGCTATTATACTAAATCACAGCAAGGGCAAAAAACTGTCGATATCATGCGTAGTAATACAATATTTGTTCGGACTAATATAATTGTCTCGTCCTACGTCAATGCCGACACTCAATCGTGCATATACGCTTTCTATCCCGGCTTACCTCCAGGTTACAAAATGATAACCGCTCATCAAAATTTAATGTATCTTCTAGTCAGTACGGACAAAATCAGAAATATTCATATTTGGTTTACTTCTCAAGACAATAAAATATTCAATTTGAATGGAGCTACAATCATCACCAGATTCCATATTGAGATCGAATAAATAAATTTTTACAATATAATATTTTTTAAATATGTTGTCGTTTGCCCGGAAAAAATATTAACGGGAAAGGTATTTGATAACAATAATAACCGTAAATAAGTAATGGAAAAAGCATAGCTTTCATCAAATATCTGACCAGAGGTTGAAGATGAGTTTAATATAAGAATACCTGAAACTAGTCCTTGCATCACGACTCGTCTGTGGAGAGTTATTCTTCTTATGAGTACAACCCCATAGTCAGCTCTAACCTCAACAACGTGAATTTGGAATTTATAATTACAATAAAAAACAAAGAATTGTTCCTACATTTTGTTAACAATTATCTTCTGATTAAAAATAAATTGCTCAATAGTGATAACAGTATTTTCACGAACGCCGATGTCATCACTCTCATAAAAAATGTGTCTATGTACTTCTTTTCCATCATTATCTGGGGACAAGCTAGTGGATGAATTAAATTTACCCCAGGTATCGCAGCACCATGAAATCCCTGCTCACGTATGGCTCAAGCGATCAAGCATCGTTTTTGGGTAACTGTTGGGTGCTAGATAGTGCCGAGTCTGTAGGCACAAATTTAACCGGTAACACGGGATATACCTTTGTTCCGCATTATGTTTTCAGGAAACTGACTGTATGGCGACACGTTTCCTTCCAATACAAGTGCAAAACCATGGAAATACCTCACTCGTAGATACTAAGAGTGACTGTGTAGAGTGTAGAAGTGTACTCGTAGTTCAAGAAAACATGGCATCTTACTCAGTTTCCTGCAAACATAATGTGGAACAAACTATATATGCTGCACTATGACACGATCATAAAGGAGCCTATTCTGAAAAGGAGTTTCTCATTCGGCATTCCTTTAAAACATGTAATGGAATTTTCAAAAATTACGACAAAATAGTGTGTGGCAATAAACACATACTGTCAGTGTCTAGGGTTAGCAACGATAATGTGATATTTAAAGCAGCTGCATCTGCCAATGTCAAAACATGCTGAGCAGCATTTTGTGGCACGTTCCGCACATCACGGCATCCATCGGCCAGGAACTGGCATTTAGACACTGGCATTATGATAGTTGTGAACTGCCACAGAGTACTTGCTTCACCTGGTGCGTGCAAACTACTTCCGTAGTTGAGAAACCCAGGTTGGTCATTCTAGTTCTACAGATGAACAAGAAATACACCAAACTAAATATCTGGATATTTTTCATCACTATAACCTTCAGTATGCAAACATGACTTTAAATCCGAGAGTCACTCTTTCATATACTTGAACATAAATTCCACTAATATCGAACACTCCATTTTGTACAGATAGGCTAGTTAGTTTAGACGATGTGTGCATCGATTTAGTTCAGTTTTAAAAGATCTAACTCTTAGGATTTTAGACTGTTCCAAGACTTCGGAGAAAGGAAGTACTGCACGTGCAAGTAAAGATGAAATTTAATTCTGCCAATCCTGCAAATACAACCTGGTATGTATTGTTGATAGTCAACAGAAAAATTATTTTGATATTGAACAGGGGTATAGTCGAAGTAGTTTATGAAACGAAAATAACAATAAGAAAAGAAAAGCGCAAAATTGAAATAGTTAAAAAGTTTTAAAAACTAAATTTTTTTTTCAAAAAACGAGGTAGTGTCTATCATTACTGGCATTGCTCGGTCCACTCATAGTTGGTGTCGGTAGTCTGGGGAGGTGCTGCTGGAATTGTTGCCACTATTAAGAAAGATCAAAACGATAGTATTGGCCAAGAGGGTTAGTCATAACAAGAAAATGAAAGGTGCGGGACGGAAAAAAATATCTCGTGGCAGAGGACTATCCAGTCAGGTGAAGACATGATCGATTTTAGTAAATCTCTAACAAACTTTTATTTGCAACATTTGTTTAAAGTCTTGAAAATTTGTAAATATAGAGGAACTATTAGCAAGGAACAACTTCCAAAGAAACATGACCTATTCAAGAACGGTACCATTAGCCAAGAAAATTTTGAGAGACATGTAACATTGTGTTGGTACTTAGGTATAGAGATCCACTTGACAATAGGTTCTTCTTTTCTCACTGCTGTCCAGATCGCTCGCTACCAAAACTGCCGCTCCAAAGTAAATTCTAATTTTTTTTCAAGAATCACTCCTTTGATTCCATAACAAGTTGGTCTTTACAATACTGGTCCTGGATGATCCTGGTATGAATTTGAAATTCGGTAGTCGTATCTTTATTGGATTCATAATCCCAATATTTGGAATTAGCCAGCACTGTATGTTACCATACAGTGCGTCATGTGATTTGGAGGAATATTTTTTTAATTTTTAATAACTTTACATTTTTTTTTTTTTAATAAATTTTGACGAGCCTTATGTCAGCCGAAGCAATCAATGCTTGTATGGCTGAACCGGCTCAATTTTGAACATTACCAGATTTTTTTTAGAGAAGAAGAAATCTGGTAAAGGGAGGTGCCAGCCCAGGGATTCGACCCGGGAAACCTCCGATCATCGTCGCGGCCGAAAGATTGTCCAGAATTTGCCAGAATACATCCCATAGCCGCTGAAGGAGCATATAAGTAGTGAATGCCTGGGGATCTAAAAGATAACATTCGTTCGTGAAAAGGAAATAATTGAAAGGAGCATTATTACTACACGAGTAAAAATGACCGTTTGCTAATGACTCAACGGCATGAAAACTGACCATCGAATAACTGTTTTCGAGGATGAACCACTTCGTAATGCACGTCGTCCAATGATATAATAATAAATGTTTAAAACACCAAACTGATACTTGTGGGAAGGCAGAAATGCCACTTACCTAACTCCAATATTAAAAATAGAAGAAATATTTGTTTTTTTTTAGTTTGTTTATTTTCCTTACCACTACGGGGGGAGGGCAGTGCAAAAATACGGTCTCTTTTAAGGAAGCGCTTCAGGTCCACCTATTCAAGCCAATGTTAGAATGAGCCGATGGAAGGAGCTGATACCAAGGCCTCTGGTAGAGTTCGAAGGCTAGATTATAGTCAGGCGGAAGATTGGCCTAACCATGCAGTGAGGTATAAAAAATGATTTTTTTTGCAAGAAGTTGGACTTCTACATGACCCTAGTCAGATTATGCAGGGTGCAACCCTGGCACCTTTCGGGAACATGTCTTAACGAATTGTCATGACGCATTTGTGCCCGAGTCGGATAACCAGACTTTAGAAGGTCATACTCGGCCCGACACTTGAGTGAAGGGTTTCATAGCTTCTTTCTGCACTCGGGATGGAAAGATGGTTATATAGTAGGACGCAACAGTAACCCCAAGGAAGGTAGAGCATATGATCCATGACCCACAGAAAGCATACGAAAACATCCCCCGTCCTGCACCGGTCAGTATGCACTCAATATAAAAGGTCCTGTAGGGTGGATTAGCCTACTAGAATAGGGCAGTGTGAGGAATCTAAGAAGGGCGATTTATGCTTTTGGTCCAACATTTTTATTCCTCCTGGAAAGGGTGAAACCAATGAGCAAAACTACATAGTTTCTCATCTCCCCTTCCTTTCCTCACTTCAGCTGATCAATGGGATAAGTCACTGACGCATTAAATCTAATGCTTCCTGCAGTTTCGTTTCACGTTGTGCATCATGAAACAGTATAAAGTTGCCTGGTCGTATCCTAAGGCCAAGTTGTGAATTACTCACAGCATATTTGGTCGTAGGCCTACCCCGGTTTACGATAGGGTTACCATATTTAGGGTAAACAAAACAAGGTTACTCCTCCCTTGGCAAATGGCAGGAGAAAGAATACAGTGAAATTAGGAAGGGGAAGGGGATTTGCGGTAACGGGGTAATTGGTTGTTATATAGGCGATAACAATATTACTGTTTAGCAGTAAATAGGCAGTGGACAATAATGCGTTGTAAACAATATACGTTGTTACAGCTTAAGTAAGGTATTTAATGGAGAACTATAGAAAGGAACTATCGTTACAGAGAGGGGGATAACAACAATGGCTTTTGCCGAAGACTTCAAAACACATTGCGTAGTAAGCTATCTTATGCAACCAACTTTACTTGCAGGGAAAGATTGCATACACACCGACGTCCTCAATTAAAGCATCACAGTGACTCCGGAATTTAACTCACGCTGTGAAGCATAAAAGGAAGTATTAGGAAGTGGGAGGATACATTGGATATCGTAGTATTGGGAGGAATACTCCCACATTACCCCTCCATCCCTTCCTAATGGCGTAATAGGGGCAAATCCGGATGTCACGTGTGTGATTTAATTGAATGGACGGCGTTGGAAAGGGAATGTCACAAAGTAACCAATTAAGTGGTTGTGTGACTGGGAACAGGTCACAAACCAAAGTGTTAGATATATTTACAAAAATTACGCATAAATCTACTTAAAAGTACAGTCAACTCAACACGTAATTTGAGTCTGCACAAATACCATAATTGGGAAAAATGCTATAAAATAGGTTAGGTCTCATCAAATGGACTAAGTTTAACAAGGAGTTTAGTTGGTTAGTTTCAGGCGGAATTTTGTAAGAGTTACAAATTTAACGTTAAAAGCTAACCCAAAGTGGGGTGAACTCGGAAGTGGAACCCCACAAATGTGCGGAGGTACGGTGGGTGGACGCACTAGCAGCCGTAAGGAATAAACCCAGCGAATTGGTCACCAAACGTAGCTGACTTACAGCCTTCTTCCGGGTCGTGTGTCTATGCCTCGTCGTAGATCGTGACGTAGACCTGCCTGTAGTGGACAGGTTAGACACCTGGGATGAAGTTTCCCATGACAGGGAATACTCTGCAAGATATATATCGGTGGAAGTGGTAGGGTCAACAAGAGTTGATTGAGCAGGGTATGGGCAAGGAGGGAATTGTCTTCACTGGGGGTCTGGTACATGGCAGTAGACAGGAACATCATGAGGGTGATGGAAACCGGTAGGACCAGTAACTGGGCAGCAGCAAAAGTCACATAAAGGTCATTGGCATCCCCTGGTGATGTGGTCAGTGACAAGTGGTGACACATCCTCTAAGGTCGAGTCCGGAAGTGGTAAAACATAGCTGCTCTAACAGTATTGGGAACTAGGGACAACGCCATGAGTGTACGAGTCGAGTCAGAAGTTGTCCCGCTAATCCCGGATACATGTGACAAAGGGGAAAATGGACACAATGTGCTAAACTCCATAAAAAACAATCCACACCATTCACACTCTCCATGAACACTACGTCAGTTGAGGCATGAGGTATGGAAATAGTGGCATCATATAGCGTGTAGGCCGTCTGATCTTCATTATAGCCTAAATAAATTCTCGGTGACCCATTGGGGCCCAGACGGCTGGAGCGTTGTAGTGGGTGAAGGTGGACGTAAGACAAGCAGCAAAAACGGTGCAATTTAGTACCATCCGACACCTGCCCCGTCCATGCTTGCAATGGTGACACATCGTTTGGTAAACTACGGGTCGCGATACGGAGTGTGGCCGCTTCTACCACAGCGAAGTTCCAGAAACACTCTGGCAAAGTGGCACCTTCATGGAGGTTCCTAGTGCTGGATTTAAGTTTTAAGTTCATGTTTTAAGTTTTAAGTTCGCTGATGCTGTTTTGTTGCGGTATCCTGGGGCTGTGATAGAGTGTACAGAACCATTGGAAGATAGGAAGGCTTGCAGTTTGGTAGACTAGCACATTAATGCCCCATCGGTCACCAAACGGCTGAGTGTCCTTCCAGTTTCCGCTTGCTGTCGTTTAACTTCGGCAATAAGGATATCACAGATTTGTGATTTGGAGACTATGGTTGAGGCAAATACATGTCGTGTAGTGCCCACATCAATGACTTGGAAAACGACGGTAGATACATCAAGGGCAGTTACGGCACTCAAGTGACATTCTTCAGCAGACCATCCCATCATTTTTTGTAAAACGTTCGTGTTTACAATAGGCAGATGGGGCATGTTTCGCGATTTTGTGCGTAAACACAGATCACAGACTTTTAAAGGTTTGCCAGATAGGTGAGGGCCTTAAAGTACCTCGCGAAACCATGCAGCAGAGTTTTTCAAAAGGGGCATGGCCCATACACCTACGAAATATATTTACATCTAGGGAAACAACATGTCCTCGAACGAGAAGAACAATGTGATGACAATCTTAGTCTCTTTGCATGCTCAAGAGCGATATCAAAAGTGGTGATATCAAGAGTTTGTAAAGATTTAACGAAAAGTAGCCTATTGCATTTCTGCCTGGACCACAATCCGTAACGTTTTAAATTCCGTCTTAAATACAAAAGTACATTGCTCAATGTTATCTGCCTCTTTCTTGCTTACCGCCGTTGATCACAGAAAACCCGAAACTTGGTAATCTTGATAATACGAACTTGGTATTCCAGAAAATGGTAATCCCAGGAAATGGTGCAATTAATATTCTATTTAAGTGGAATTGCTCAGTGAAGTAAAATAAAATCGTTTCAATCAAGTAATTAGCTTCGTATTAAAGAAAGACATGAATTAAATTAATTCGCTGACACTTTAATTAGCTAGAATGAGCGTTGGGAGAGAAAGCATTGCTGAAAACGGCAAAATTTTAATATAATTAGTTTCCAAGACATTGATTTTTGATAGAAGGGGACTTTTGGCCTGATGGGGTAGCAGCTTGGAGAGGGGCTCAAATTCACTACGAGAGGCAGGAGACAATAAATAACATGGCATGATAATGTAAGAGATATCTGGTTGGAGCACTTGATGGGTTGTAATGGACAAAATGACCTCATGAAAGTCGTGCATGCGTGGTGCAGAAGCCCAACCCACAAAATTCGAGCATTGCTCGTGGGCAGTTTATCACGGGAAAGCATCAGGTTCGAACGTATTTGTTTTTGACTGAGGTTAGTTTGGTTCTTTGCTATGTTCTTTGTCCAAAGTTTCGCAGTAAATCGGGTGCGTCCTTTTGTAAAATTTTGCCCGGTAAGTTTTGTTCAAAGTCGCGTGGTAAGTTTGAAGTTTGCATTTTGTTGCGTTAGTCCTACAGTGCAGAAAAGGATGGTAATTTGCCATTGTTAACGTTAATCTTCAGCATCAAAAATTATAATAATTGGATTAAGTCATTAGAAATTCTTTACAGAATTTCTTTGCCGAAATTCTGCATCAACTGAATTTGCCTTTGCTTTGGGACAAAGATTGAAGTTGCGTGTAGGTTTGGTTTATTGTAACCTCGCACATGCTAAATTGGCCTAATTTAAATAAGTAATAGAAGAGGCATAATTTTATAGGGAAGCGACAAAAAACTTACCCCTTGTACATGTACATGCAAAACTTGATGCGCGTACACACGAATGCGAAAAAGAAAATTGGTTTTCCCTATCGCGTGCCCATAATCTACTACGAATCTGCAGTGCGATGGAAATGGTGTAGGCTCAACATTTCCGCATGAGCAGCGCACCAAGCCTTTGTTTGTGTACCCTCCGGCTGTTACCAAACTGGTCATTCAATAGAGGAATCTGTAAATAGATCAAGTTGGTTGGTCATTCTCTTCCCTTTTGAGTAGTGATCATGGACACAACAGCGCTGCTTTGTTTTCTGCCTATGCTTGTACATGCGCCAAGGTAAGCTTGCACATGTACAAGGGGTTAGGCATAGGAAAGAAATGTAGTCATTCGTCGGGATGAGTCCCCTATTCCCAGTTGACCTCCTTGGGGTAGGGACTACAATTTCGCAAAGGAAAAACACGTTGGTGAGAGACTGAGTTGTGTACATTTTGTGAATTGAGTTTTGGAATCTATACTTGTGTTTAAAATAGTTTGGCTGGGAAAATAGTAAATTGTGTGTTCTGGTTATTTATTGGTAAAGTGTTAATTTAAGGTAATTTTATACTGCGATTTCATAATTGTGTTAAAGTAATTAGACATTGTTATTTTCGGAAATTAAGATTTAATTGTTTAGGAATAACGTAGTAATTTAGTATTTGTGTGAATTAAAGGAAACTTGGAATTTGTGAACAAATCAATTGAGCGATCGTAGTTGTTTATTTTATTTTGGAGTATTTGGTAGTAAGTAACAAGGTATCCATATGCACGGTTGTTTGGGGAACAAATTTAGTTATTGTTGGAACAATACAACTCGCAGTACTTGGATAGGTAGAACCAATCCGGACCGGATCTGTGAGCTAGTGAAAAAGCGTGAACAGGTAATAGGGAGAATTAAATTTAAATGTGTGATATTGTGGTAGTGCTTCAATCCCCGACGGGCCAAATCCACACACCCCCACATTGTGGCTTTCAGTCCACCTTATTTTCCTATTATTTTTTATTTGCAGGAATATTTAAACTCATCTTGTGGGACGAATTTTACATACCCGGTAAGATTATACAAAGAATCATTTGATTCCTGTGTTTCACAATCTTTAGAAATATGAGTAGACATAGCATGTATTTTCTGTGCAATGTAATAAACAGTGTTTTTAAAATTGAAGCACTCTGGACGAAGGAAACAGCATGTGTATGATTTCCCTATGGTAAAGGCCGAATATACTAATTTAGTATGCAGATTTCATTCCTACATAATGAGGCAATTTCTATAGGCACTCGAGCCGGAGAGGGGCATTGGGATCACCATCACTTTTGCAGCATAGTCTATTTGTCTCCACCACTTCTTACAGTTTAAATCGCTCTACAGTACGTTTTCATTGATTTTTATTATTTTCACCAGTGTATGGCCATTAAAATAATTACTGTTAATTTACGTATCAGTGACTTGCCATAGTTTTAGTTATCTAGGCTGAGAGTCAGCGACATGCTTAAGCCGAAGTGAAGTGCTTGCGTATCTTGGCGTAGCCTGGTAGCGCCCAACCACTGAGCAGTTTGTTTTCAGACCTTGGCTGACTAGACTTTCTGAATGCACCCAAGGTACATTCACAGCAAGTCACAGCTATGTAAGCAACTACACATCACATTTTTTTAAACAAGGGGAATACAAGTGTGCATTAAAGAAATAATGAAGAGTTTATTGTAGTTTTTACTTTAGTAGCCATGACCGTGATACCAGACCAGCAGTGACAGAGCAGCTTTCCGGGAAAAAAAAAAACAGTTTCGGACCCAGCACCATTCAGTATCGTCTATAAACGTATTTTTTTTTGTTAATTGTGATAAAAGTACCCTTTGCAACTCAGCTTATTGACCAAACTACATTACCAAACTTCAGAATCAAATATTCCGGGGAGGGGGAGAGCAGGGCAGACGCTAACGAGGAGGGGAGCGTTCCCAAATTTTTGCTCCCTACATTAGTTTCTTTCACAGTGACCGTAAGGACTTGAGGTCACATTAATGGGTAAAAAATTCCTGAACCAAGCCTGGCACAATTGCACGTCTCTGTTGTTGGCAACCTTAATACGTAGAGCTTAGTTTGAGGTTTGTAAATTCATAATTTTTTTAGCTGGATTTTAAATATTCCAAAAAAAATAGGGTAAGAAACAGGTAGAGATGTTATGTATGGAAAAGAATTACAAGAATGCTATTAAAAAAAAAAATTTTTGCCCCCCCCCCCCTGGTTTAAAATTACTGCCTCACTGCTGCCTCCTCAATCAACTGATTCTAGAGTCGTCCCTGCCAGGAGGGGAGGAGCGGTCGATCAGAACAAGGCTCCACCACATTTTGAAGGCTTCAGGCACCTCTGGCACTTTCCCGTATATGTACAGTATTGGACAATGAAATTTAGACAGAAAAATGTTGGCTTCTCTGCTACGCTCCTTTATGGGTTACTTCCTTCAGGGCGTGAATGGCTGCGAACGTTCGATTGTTTTAAGATATTGCTTTCCGAAAAGATGAATATGCATATTTCTTGTCGCAGGTTGAGTGAATGATACATTGTTACGATGAATAATTACGACATGAAGTCCGTTTTAGCAGTTAGACACTCTTGAACAACGAGTCCATTTTAAAGACGGGTAAAGACGGGTAAACGACGATTTACAGATTGAGATTTAATGATTTAGTCTGAATAAGGCAAGGCTTGGTGCGGTTTAAACATTGGCGTAATGCACTTTAGTCCTTTGTGGGTGTGAGAAAATAGTAATGGTTTTCACTTTAATGACATTACTTCGGTAACTAATATTCACCGGCAAAATGCAAGCTGCAAATGAAAATTCCGGAAACGTTGGGCTTAGTTTCCCTTTTATCTTTAACTATTGACTGAACCAGCGAAGGAATCACCGAGGGGGGGGGGATTAGCGGGGGGGGGGAGAAGGCTTGTCTCATAACAGAACCAAAGTCTCATAGCAGAAATGAAGCAACTGCAACGACGACCGGAAGGGGAACAATGAAAACGTGCGAGTGTGTCAATTTTTTCTTTCTTCTTTCTTTCTTTCTTAGGTAAGAAATTTCACTAGGAAACGGGTTTTTCTTTCTTCAGTTTTTTTCCTCGGATTGTTTTACTTCGGCTATTTTCCTACGGTTATCTCCAGTGTCATTTTTTTCACGGCTTTTTTTGTTTTGTTCCTTCGGCTGTTTGTCCATTCTTTTTCTCCTGGGATTTTGTTCTGCCGGCAATTTTTTTCTTCTTTTTTTCCAAATTGGCTGTTTTTTCCAGGTTTTTACCCCCCTAGGCTTGTCTTTCCATGGCTTTTTTTATTCCTAAATTCAACTTTTTTTGAATGCAGTTCTTTAAAACAAAACCGCAAAATCGACTTTAAAAACAAAATCAATTTAAAAACTATTGCTCTATTTATATTTATAACTATATGGGGGAATACTTTTAAAGTTAATTTAAGACTTTAAAGATAGGTTTTGTCATGCATAACGAAATTTTTTTTCTGAGACTGTGAAAAAACCACCACATTTTCTTGGCCTATCCAGATTCCATAAATAAAGATTTGCAGTTTATGTGATTGACTGACTTAATGCTGTGTTCAACGAATTTTATTTTTTCAGTGGCAATGGGAGATATAGTACTGCATTTATTTTGCGGCTATTATTATTCGTCTATTGAATTTTATAACTTCGTAATATTTAAGGATTTCTCATTACCAGGCATGATTAATCGATGTAGACTTGTAGCTACCCCTTCTGTACTGTCTAAATTTCATTGTCCCATACTGTACATAGTAACACTACAGTACCATAACATTTAATTAAATTAATCTCGGTTTGTTGATAAATGCTCCCCTAAGCACTAAGGAAGCAAGCCATCGGTTACACAACTACTGTGTCTTATACAAATTGGGCAGCATGATATTCTAATAACATAACATAGTAACCCTGACTACCTAATGACGACATCAGATATGACTTCCTTAAGCCTTCTTCTAATATCATTCTCGTGATGCTGCAAACCCTTACTTTTGCCTTCCATGTGCTCAATGGACTGCTACAGGAATCACCACATGGCATACATCAGGCTCATACCCATGCTGATTGACAATGCTTGCCTGTTTCCTAAACCATAAGATGAATATCATTTCAATTGGTTTATTATCTACATAATTAAAATCATATGATGTGCGATGATTTGTATTTGTATTGTATTTGTACCTCTACTCCTCCGGAACAAACACCTACAGAGATTGGAGTAGGACCAAACGAAAGATAATTAAATTTCGATGTTAATAGGCCTATTTTCATTGCTGTAACTTGATATTATGACCCTCAAATATGCGAAAGAACCTGAAAAACTAACGTCAAATTATTTTTTTAAACCCTCTTCATGTTTGTTCATGACGTCATAGTTTGTTCATGAAAACCTCCTCGAGCGAAGAGAGATGATTTGGAAAAGGATGCACGGAGGACGTATTTTGCAACACACCACATAAACATCTTAAAATTGGTTTTGTATTAACCAATGAATTGATGAATTGATGCATGGAAAAATCAAAACAATAGATTCAGTTTTAAAACGGTGTCAAACATTCGTGTTTCTGAAGAATGGAAGGAAGGAAGGAAGAACTGATGGATGGAAGGAAGGATGGATGAAAGGAAGGAACGAATTAGGAATGGATGGAAGGATGGAAGAAAAGATGAATGGAAAGATGGAAGGAAGGATGAATAGAAGGAAGGAACGAATTATGGATGGATGGAAGAAAGGACGTATGGATGGAAGGTAGGATGGAAGGAACGCTAGAAGAATGGATGGAAGGACAAATGGAAGGAAAGAAAAAATTGATGGATGGAAGGATGAAAAGTAGAGAGGAAGGATAGATGGAAGGAAGTAAGGATGGAAGATGGATGGATCGAAGGAAAGGTGGAAGGATGAATAGATGGATGGAAAGATAGAAGGAAGGATGGATGGTTCGATGGAAGGAAGGATGGAAGGGTGGAAGGAAGGAAGGATGGGTGGACCTGAAATGTGTATCAACTGACTTAGGGCATGGAAAAAATAGACCTATAGACCTGGTTTTAAAAGGGTGTCATTTTCTAGGACTCTGAAGCACGGAAATATTCGTGTTTTGAAGCATGGCAGTGCATGGATTGAGCGAGCAAAGCAAGCGATTTGCACGTAAACTAAAACTTTTCAATGTGTGCCTCGCTTTGCTCTCGCAATCATTCATCTCTCACCTTCGTAGGCGATTACATCTGACGTTCTGCAGATGTTTCTCCAAGTGAGGAATCATCAGAAAGTGAAGTGAAAACACGCCCATGGAAAAGTCTGTGCCAAGCAGGACGTAAAGTACAATATTGTTAAAAAAGTAAAACAGGAAAACCCATAAAAAGTGTATACTAACACAAATTATAAGTGATGTGTGGTTCTTAGTGGTTGCATTGATTCAGTCATGTTTCTGAGGAAATGTTTGCGCTGATTGAGTGAGCGAAGCGAACGAAAGTCAGCGTTTGTCATCAGAACAGCGCTTTTCTGATAAATTGCTTGATCTCTTTGCTTCCTTCTTGGACGCAAAATATTATTGATTTTCTCCCTAGATAACTGGTATCGCATTCGACACTTATTATTTGCTTGGTCGTTTTTTAAGTGGAAAGTCTGTCTATATCATAAGTGTTGCAGCAAAAAATCTTCTCGAACGTAGCGAGATGATGCGGAATGAGCGAGCGAAGTGAGCGACTCCGCTAGTTATGATTATCTACATCATTAAAAGCATATGATGTGCGTGCGTGCGTGCGTGTTTGTACCTCTACTCCTCTGGAACCAAGGCACCTACAACGATAGGAGTAGGACCAAACGAAAGATAATTAAATTTCGCTTTTATAGGCCTATTTTCATCGCTGTAACTTGATATTATCATCCTCAAATATGCGAAAGAAGCTGAAAAACTAACGTCAAAGTTTTTTTTATCCGCATGATGTTTGTTCATGACGTCATGTGGTTCGTTCATGGCGTCATAGTTTGTTCAAAACCTCCTCGAGCAAAGAGATATGATCTGGAAAAGGATGGAAAGAAGGAAGGAAGGAAGGATGGATAGATGAAAGGTGGAAGGAAGAAAGGAAGGAAGGATGGGTGGAACTGAATGTGTATCAACTGACTTGATGCGTGGAAAAACACACCCATAGACCTGGTTTTAAAAGGGCGTCATTTTCTAAGATTCTGAAGCACGGCAGTGCGTGGATTGACCGAGCAAAGCGTGCGATTTCCACGTAAACTAAAATTTTTCAATGTGTGTCTCGCTTTGCTCTCACAATCTTTCATCTTTCACCTTCGTAGGAGATTACATCTGACGTTCTGCAGATGTTTCTCCAAGTGAGGGACCATCAGAACGTGAAGTGATAAGATGCCTATGGAAAAGTCTGTAGTGAGCATGATGTAAAGAACAATATTCTTAAAATAAGTAAAACAAGAAAGCCCATAAAGAATGTATACTAACACAAATTACAAGTGATGTGTGGTTCTTGGTGGTTACATTGATTCAGTCACGCTTCTGAGGAAATGTTTGCGCTGATTGTGTGAGCGAAGCGAACGAAAATCAGCATTTGCCATCAGAAAAGCGCTTTTCTGATAAATTGCTTGATCTTTTTGCTTGCCTCCTTGGACGTAAAAAAATATTGACCTTCTCTCGAGATAACCGATATCGCATTCGACACTCTTATAATTGCTTGATCGTTTTTTATATGGAAGGTCTGTCTGTATCATAGGTGTTGTAGCAAAAAATCTCGAGCGTAGTGAGACGACGCGGAATGAGCAAGAGAAGTGAGCGACTCCGCTAGTCTACATCATTAAGGATGTATGATGTGCGTGTGTGTTTGTGTGTTTGTGTGTTTGTACCTCTACTCCTCCGGAACAAAAGCACCTACAAAAATGGGAGTAGGACCAAACGAAACATAATTAAATAATTAAATTTCGCACAGTATAGGCCTATTTTCATCGCTGTAACTTGATATTATCACCCTCAAAAATGCAAAAAACCCTGAAAAAGTAACGTCAAAGTTTCTTTATTCCTCTTGATGATTGTTCATGATATCATAGTTTGTTCGTGAAAACCTCTTCGAGCAAAGAGAGATGATCTGGCGCGCAGTGAGACGCGGCCGAATGAGCCGAAAAGGATAACATATTTTGCATCACACCACATATAAGATGTTAAAATCGATTCTGTATTAACTGACTTGATGCATGGAAAAATAAAAACAATAGATTTGGTTGTACAACGTTATCAAACATTCGTGTTTCTGAAGAATGGAAGGAAGGTAGGAAAAAATAATGAATGGAAAGATGGAAGGAAGGATGAAAAAATAAAGGAAGGATGGATGAAAGGAAGGAACGAATTAAGACTGGATGGAAGGATGGAAAAGAGGAAAATGGATGTGAGAATGGAAGGATGGAAGGAATGATGGAAGGATGGAAGGATGGAAGGATAGAAAGAAGGATGGATGGAGGGATGGATCGAAAGAAAGATGGAAGGATGAATGGAAAGATAGGAGGAAGAAAGGATGGAGAGATAGAAGGAAGGATGGATGGAAGGATCGAAGGAAGGATAGAAAGAAGGAAGGAAGGATGGATGGATGGATGGATGGAAGGAAGGAAGGATGGAGGGAAGGATGAGTGGACCTGAATATGTATCATGATGTATGGAAAAAACACGGCAGTGCGTGGATTGAGCGAGCAAAGCGAGCGATTTCCACGTAAACTAAAACTTTTTAATGTCTTTCTCGCTTTGCTCTCGCAATCTTTCAACTCTTACCTTCGTAGGAGATTACATTTAATGTTCTGCAAATGTTTCTCCAAGTGAGGGATCATCAGAAAGTGAAGTGATAAAACGCCGATGGAAAAGCCTGTACTGAGCAGGATGTAAAGAACAATATTCTTAAAATAAGTAAAACAAGAAGACCCATAAAAAGTGTATACTAACACAAATTATAAGTGGTGTGTGGTTCTTGGTGGTTACATTGATTCAGTCATGTTTCTGAGGAAATGTTTGGGCGGATTGAGTGAGCGAAGCGAACGAAAATCAGCGTTTGTCATCAGAACAGCGCTTTTCTGATAAATTACTTGAAATTTTTGCTTGCCTCCTTGGACGTAAAAAAAATACTGACCTTCTCTCGATATAACCGATATCGCACTCGACACTCTCATAATTTGCTTGATCGTTTTTCAAGTGGAAGGTCTGTCTGTATCATCAGTGTTGCAGCAAAAAATCTCCTCGAGCGTAAAACATGTTAGCAGAATTAGGCTTAAATTGTAAGACAAATTCACCAACTAGAGAAGCGTTTTCTTTAAAAAATGGTAAAAATTGTCTACATAAATTTTTATTGATTACATATACATAACAAGTAAAATTGGTAAATCAAGAGGTAGAGTTTTGACAGAATAAGTAGCAGATCATTATTGGATAATGATTTGGATATGGAATCAAAAAAAGAATAAAAAAATACAATGATTGAAAATGAAATTGAAGAAGAATTCTTTCTGAAGATAAATAATCAAATTGAAAAAGAGTTAAATAAAAAAAACTGGGGTTAGTTAACGGACATGGATGATTACGAAATGATTTATAATAAAATTTTTAAGAAATTTCATGAAATCTATCAAAAAACACTACAAAACAAAAGAGAAAACACACAAATAAAAATAAGCATTGTAGAAAAGAATGAATGACAGATGAATTAGCATCAAGCATAAATAGAAAAAATAAATTGTGGAATGATCTAAAAACCTTAAGATCTAATGATGAAGAGTTATTACCAAAATATAAAAGAGAAAAAATCTATAGAAAATTAGAGCATGTAAAAAAAAATTTGAAAATAAAATAAACAAATTACAAAAAAAAATAAAACATCAATATGGGAAGCAGTAAATGAGTTAACTGGGTAAAATGATAAAAAGCAAATTGATGAAGAAATAGTAAAGTAATAAATGCTTGGGAAACATAGTCAATGATTTTAATAAAAATTTCTCAAATCGAGTAGTAGAATTAAGAACGATAAATAAAGACGAACATGAAATACATAAAAATGGCGATATTTCAAAGGAAGTAAAAAAAAGAGGATAAACCATAAACAATGCACAAAACAAACTATGTATTTAGAAGAAGCAACAGAGAAGGAAATAATAAATATCATAACAGAAATAAACAATACGAATGCAACAGGATTAGACAAAATAAAAACTGATCATATTAAAAAAAAACTAAAGAAAATACTGCAAAAGCGATATGTAAGCTAATAAACGTAACGATTAAACAGGAAGTCTGGCCAGATCAGTTAAAAATTCAAATCATAAGACCAATCCATAAAAAATTACCTAAACAAGATTTAAGTTATCACTGTCTAATTGCATTATTGTCAATAATTTATAAAATTACAGAAAAATTTGTTGTAAACAAAATATGGAAGTTTTTTTGAAAAATACAAAAATCTAACATCATCACAATTCGGATATAGAAAAAATATGGGAACGAATGATTTTTATCAGAAGTAATTGACCTAATAACAACAGGGCGAAATGAAGGAAAATATACTGGTATTGTCTTAACTGATTTACAGAAAGCTTTTGATACGTTTCACAAAAAATATTTTATTACAGAAATGCTGTAATTTGGGTCTTAGAGGAAAAATGTATAATACAGGGTGTTTAAAAAAAAAGCTACACGTTGAATTTTTTTATGTCCAACAACCATTCCCCGTTACTATAACTCTTATCCCTGACCTCAGTAAAGAAATCATGAAAGCTTTTATTTTCATTTCAAATAAGAACGCAAAAGGTAACAAAAGCATGTTTTTTTTAATTAATTTAGTTGAGCCTTTATTCAGCCGAAGCAACTTAATGCTTGTATGGCTGAACCGGCTCAATTTTGAACAGTACCAGACTTTTAGAGAAGGAGAAATATCTGGTAAAGGGAGGTGTCAACCCCGGGATTCGATCCGGAAAACCTTCGATCATCGTAGGGGCCGAAACATTGTCCAGAATTGGCTAGAATAGTTCTCATAGCTGCTGAAGGAGCACGGTAGCCTCTCACGCTACCCTGGCCGGCAGTCCTGGCAGGGACGTTGCCAAGTTCCCCTTTACAGGGGTTCGACCAGATCTGCAAACCTCCAGCAACCAGGCTGAGCTCTCTCCCCTATTACAACCATGGTTGGTGAGGGGGGGGGGAACCAAAACAAACAATAAAAGCCCATAATTAGATTTCAAGTAAAAAGAAATAAAAACATTTATTTGATCATCAAGGAAAAAAATAAAATAAAGGCTTTTACAGTATTTGGATTCCAAATAACAACGCGAAAGGAAAAAGAGCATGTGGCAACCCCAGAATGATGAGGGGAAGCCACTTGTATGGCGGCAGTACAACATAGCTTCTGTTGCCTCTTATCCCTGATACCCTGTAGAAATCAAATCGAAGAGAGCCCCCCCCCCCCCTCCGGCTTTACAAAAGAAAAGAAAATCCCATTTGCCACAATCAAAAATACCTTACCCATAGAAACAATTGCAAGTAAAATTATAAGTGGAAATGCAAATTTAATAAAAAAAATTAAAGCAAATCCCTGCTAAACTGAATTTTATTTTAAGAACACTTTTTTTCTGTCGAGCGTAATGTAGCCATATGTGAACTGGAAAAAGGTCTATGCTTCACAACTGTGAGCCAGAAGATGGCGCTTTGTTGCCATTGAGATCGTATTTTTTTTAATAACGTTAAGCTTGTTTTTTCAACATAACTAGTTTAATTTGTTTACCACATTTTTTAAAAATAACAATCAGCAAGATTTATTTTGCGACTATGTGTTCAACAATTTAACTGCTCCTGAAGCTGACGCTTCGAAAGAATGTAACCATTAAATCGTGTTGGGCTTACAATTTCGTTGTTAACTGGCAAATAAATTTTAAATGCAATCATTAACTGCTGCCAAACTGTAAGCTTTATACATAAACAGGCCATTTTCACGTCGCTTAGGCCTACAGGAACTAGAAAGAATGCTCTTTCATTTGAAACCTTAACCTTTCTACGCTACATGGTTCTCTGAAACTGAACTGAGCACGAGTTTGTAAACAAAAATCAACGCTATAAAGTCCTCAAAAATCTACGCTACAAAGGCCTCATCGTGTTTCGTTCTCTTCGGCCCAGTAGGCAAAAACCCCCACTCGTGCTGGGGCTGTGGGGGTGCTGGCTACGGCCCTGCGCCCAATGTACATACTGAATTAACACTATCCAGTATTCAAACCTAATCGCCACACTACTTGCTGCACAAAAGGCCTAGTAACGTTATCCGACATGAGTTCCCAGTTTGGTACTTACTGTAATTGGCTGAGTTTAATTACCGATTTAGTAACCTTGGTTAATGCTGCATGTTGCCCTTCACCTGTACTGCCGTTGCACGCAAAGTTGAGAGTCATGTTAGCTGATATCCCCAGGCATGCGCTATTGTGTGATGTATAGTAACTGTAGTACTGGTTGGTCCGTACACTTGGACGTGACACTTGTTAGGTGCATACAACCTGATACGTATCATTCGATACAGTTTGTTCTTTTTGTATTTGCTTCGTTCGATACCACTCGTTCTTTTTGTATTTCATCATCCCCACTTCCCCAGGGTTCCACATGCGCTTTTACTTTTGCTTTATTATTATTTGAAATCAAGGAATTCCTCACAGGAATGTGTCAATCGGGATCATCTTCGTTTAAAGCATGGATACTTTCCTTTTGTGAATTATTATTTGAAATCCAAATACAGTAAATGCATTTATTTTAGCTATTTTATTTGAAAGCCAAATAAATGTATATTTTTCTTTCTATTTGAAATTAAAAAATAAATGCACTTATTGTTTGTTTTGGTCTCACTTGGGTCCCCCCCCCCTCCCTCCCACCAACCAGGGTTGCTACATGCGTTTTTTTCCGTTTGCGTTTTTATTTGGAATCCAAATACTGTAAAAGTCTTTATTTAGCTATTTTGCTAGATGGCCACATAAATGTTTTTTTTTCTTTTTATTTGAAATCTAGTTATGGGCTTTTATTGTTTGTTCCCCCCCACCAACCAGGGTTGTCACATGCTTTTGTTACCTTTTGCGTTTTTATTTGAAAAGCAAATAAAAGCTCTCTTTCCCGATGTCAGGAATAACTTTCCTGATTTCTTTGCTGAGGTCATGGATAAGGGTTATAGTGACGGGGAATGGTTGTTGGACTTAGAAAAATTCGACATCGACGTGTAGCGTTTTTTTAAACACCCTGTATAATAAAGAGCTACTTAAACAACAGAAAAACAATTGTACAAGTGAAAGATATAAATAGCTATCCAATAGTAAGTAATTTTGGAGTACCACAGGGATCCGTACTTGGGACACTACTGTATTTCATTTATACAAATGACATTGTTGAAATTATAGATAAAATTGATATTTTCATGTTTGCTTATGATACAGCTTGATTTCTATTAATAAAGATTACAGTGATATGATATACAATTTACAACATGATTTTAACATAATAAATGATTATTAAATCGAAAATGAATTGTTTATACGTAATGAAAAGACTGTACAAATGGACATTATAGTTCCAAAAATGAAAATAAAAAATAAAAAATGGATAACACTTTGGAGACTGTGAAAACTTAAAATGTAAAAACTACACACATACATGTAATGATAAATGCATAAAATTACATAAAAAACAAACCATGAAATATTTAGGAATATAAATTCATAAAAATTGGTCATTTAAAACGCAGATAAAAGTAACAATAAATAAAATAAGAAAAATATGCCCTAAGATTTATACATTGAGAGATTTACTAAATAATAAACAAAAGAAAATTGTACTTGACGCATGGGTCTTAGGTGTAATAAGATATGACATACAGATCTATGGACACGCTTCTGAATATTTATTTGAGAGACTTCAAAAAATTCAAAATAAACCGATTAAATTTTTATTTGGAAAGAAAAATAAAATGAAAACGAAACAAATCATCAAACAAAATATAATTATAAATATAAAGCAAATTAATAAAAAAATTTGTTATACTAACAAAGTATTACTTCGATAATATATTTGAGTCCAGAACAAGCAAATTGGTTGAAATAAGAACTGTAAAAAATATTTATAAACTACCAGCTTGGAAAAATAACTACGGGAAGAGAAACCAACAATATTTTATACCGAAAATTTTTAATGGAATTCCAAAAGAACTACTAAATTGTTTAAATAAAGGGCAGTTCAAGAAAACTATAAAAGACTTCTTCTTTCTTGATGAAATACAATAAACAAATATTGTACATAATGTTACTTGAAATATCTAAAATAAAATTTATAAGTGTTATTCATAATGTATAAGTGTATTATTGTTGCAACCAACTTACAGTATGTACGGTGTATGTTTGGATGTGTAATTTAAAATTTTTTTCTAGATTAATGTTTTTTAAAACTCGTAAAAACTGTTTAAATGCAGTTTCAAGGGTTACGATTATAAATTTTAATTTAAATATAATTCTTTAAATTTAATTAATTGATCGAGTTGAACCAGAGGTGTCCGTGACGAGTTAAAAAGATGGGAGCATCCAGTAAACTTCAATACGCTTTTATTTTTTATAAGGGCCCAGGTCAGCCAGACATGGAAACCTACGTTCCACCCTCAATCTCACAACATAATTAGTATTAAAAAACGCTTAAGCGTATAAAATACGGATAAAAAACATAAAGCCCTAAAGGAAAATATATTAGAAAAAGACATCAGCGTCGCACTAATACGTGTAAAAGAATCTCCAGCAACCCAAAACAAGCTGGAGCTTCTTTTACACGTATTAGTATTTGTTTTTTTAAGGCTTACATCCATATTTTATACGCTTAAGCGTTTTTTAATACTAATATCCATTATTTTTTTCTTGTTTTAGCAAGAATTATACAGAAAAGAATACTGTAATCACCTTAAAATAACTGTTATAAGACAGCCGTTTTAATACTAAATTTTAAGAGCTATAAAAATTGGAAATTGGTTCTTTGGTTTGATCT
>JAHWFP010244360.1:213-14790 GCA_023313725.1 Lithobius niger
GAGTAAAGATTACTTCTTTATTAAATTACCTGTTTTTAAATCCATTTTACGTTAAGTTTAAATTTACTCTTTTTGTTAATTTTCTCATCAAACACACTCCCCCCCCCCAAAAAAAAAAAAAATTAATGACTCCATAACATTTATGTATACTCTATCACGTTACAAAAATTAACATAAATTGAAGGAAAAAAGTCCTGTCTGTCTTATTCTGGCCAAGAAATGCATTCCCCTCTACACCCTGATGCTAGACACCTTTAGATAAGTAGGGTAAGGCAAGGTTGTATTGGAAACAAGGTCTTGCCCTGGAATCAGCGTAAGTTCAGTGAGTAACAATAACATACATTTTCATGGTGTTTGAGGTACCAGAGACAAGATGAAAGGACGTGGAAAAGTCTTTCGTCAGTTTATGTATCTGTAAGGATAAGATACGGTGTGGTTTGGAATAGTTATTGATACTAGCATGGAGCGCGCGCGCCCCGAGTCTATTCTGTCCTTAGTGTAATCTTTTGTATCACTGGTATGTCTTTGAAACCAGAGTTACAGCAAGTGGCTCCTTTATACTTTTTGAGACCCAGAGTCTCTATGGGATTTTGGGGTCCCGTTTACGCACCCGACTGAATACTGCAAGGAGGATAAGAGCCAGAAATATAGGGAAATGATCATGATGATATGTTCATGACAAAATGTTCATGATGACATTTAGCATCATTTCGATAGCTAGTCGATGTTTTGGTCTATATCTTGATCTCTGTACTCTTGTGGCTTGAAGGACACTTCCGCCCCCACGACGCCATGGCAGGGGGCACGTGCCACACAAGGACATGTTGCAGATTTTTTTTTCTCTTGACTTGCAACTTTGGATGTTAAGACCATTTCTAGCCTAGATTTACACGAAAGACCTTTGTTTACGCTGCTTTTACTTATTCAGTTACTTTGTCAATCAATATTTTCAATCTTCTAATGAGTCGACGAACATTTACCAGCAAGCAAACATCTGTCTCACCCGAAAACAGCTGATTTTGATAATGGCTAAAACACACCTGTCATAAAACAATCAACAACACAACGCCCAAAATATAATTTTAAGCTAAGATGAACCAATAGCCTTCATTCTTAATTTTTACTAGTAGCAAGCCTTCAGTTTTAAGCTAGTTGGCTGATATTATTTTTTAATTAAAGTTTGTGCAGTGGGCTAGTGTTGTAATCAGTAGGAAGGGTTGAGGGTGAAGAATTCTACGGATTTGATTTTAGCACCTCAAACTTGAGGGTCACTTTTCATTTTAATCGCCAAGGGGGAAACAAACACCTCGCTTACACCACAGTCCATCTTGTTTTCATCTATGCTGACGTTATCGCCGTCATCTCTAATCACCTACTGAAAATGTTACAAGTTACTTCAGATTGTTAAACAGATTGTTGGGCTTGGAGACAAAGACGACCAAATGGTGTTTTTTTCAACCCAATATAAATTTAAAGTCTTCTGAAAAATTCTTGGACTATGTGTGTAAATATTAGAGGGCCCTCTAAATCGGGGGGTGTCTATGACGTGGCAGATAGACCATAGTGCGGATGGTGTCCCCCCCAATCCCCGCCTAAAAATATGTCCATTTTTTACGAGATTTAAATTCTTTTATTATAAATTTAAGAGGGAAAGGGAGAAAAAAATACAGTTTTGACTGTAAGACTGTTTTTCATTATTAAAAAGGAATCGAGGAGGTAAGTTCTTTTTAACATTAGGGCACAAAACACATTTTCATATGAAAAGAGTGGTAGAGCATCTCTCTTAGATGAATTCTGGATCCTCCCCTGCGTGCATATGCCTAACCATGCCATTGATTGCTGCTCGGTTAAACCCAATGTTTCAGTAGTGGTGATGTGCACATTTTAAAACTTAGTTCTTCAGCCTTTTGACCCATGAGTTTGTTATTGGATTTAATTTAAAGAATACGCATTCATACCATTTATTGCTTGCTTGTACCTGTAACAATGAAATTTGAAACGACTGAGGAAAAATTGAATGCGGATTTTAAGAATTGTGATAATGGCCATGTCTTCGCTTTCATTGGACCATGACAAAGTTGCTTTTTTCTTGTTATCATTTCCCTAATCGTGGATAATATTTAAAATTGGTTCAAAGTAGCGAGGATTTTACGGTTATTCAAGCGATTATCAAGGCTCATACAGATACTGTACTGGAAAAATTGGAATACACTTGAAAGAACTCTGATACTGTAAAATGCTGGAATATACCAGAAAAGTTTTTTTTTCTGGAAAGCACTGGAAATTCCCCTGCCACCTTAACCAATGTTGCTTTTAATGTATTTATTGTTTATGACTGAATTTTTCTGTGTTTAAGTTATGCCACATCTTTTAATACTGTGATGGAACTACCCAGGAGTTGCTGAAAAATGCTTGAAAAAACTGGGCACACAGTACTGAAAATACTTTTAAAAAGTAAGCTCTTGTGCAGTAGAAATCCTGAATTACTCGTGATGTTTCTAAAAGACGATACTTACCCATCACTTTTTTCCCCCTTAAATCTGAAATATTGTTCTTTCCCCCTTCTTGAACTTTTCCAAGTTTTGTACGGATGGTACGGTATTATAAGTAGAAAATGGGATGCAAGAATTTTTTAATTAATTGAATCAAGTGATAAATGTAATGTACAGTACATTTAGTTACGAAATGCTGTTAAAATATCTGTTGCAGGGAATACGGATTGTGTTCAAGGAGTGAATGGTTTCTGTGTTAACACTACTGTGATATTCCGCAACTGGGATCCTCAAGGGACTTACCTGGAATCCATAAAATTATACAACACCAGTTCACAGTTGCAGCGTTTGTTATATGAGTAAGTTCATGGCATCTTGAGTGCATAAAGATGTAACAATTGCTCAACCAGGTTTTGTCCTTATCTTTTTAAATGTTGGTTTATTTTGCTGCACATTCTGGGTAACGTTATAAAACAATCCGTTCATAGAATACTTAATTTTAAGCAATTGTTGCCCTCCGTTTTTGTATACTTAACGATTAATTTTTGAGAGGAGGAATACACAACAGAAGTATTGCAAATGTTGTGCATAACTTAAAGGGACGGTATCGGCTTGGCCATTTTTATTAAATTTCCTCGGTACACTACCGGATGTAGTTTTTAAAGAAATCATCTAACAATTATTGAGAGGTCCACGTGCCCGATTTCAGTGTTAAATGTAGCCTTACCTTATTTCTGTGCTTTCTTCTCATGGTGACCAGGATTTTAGAAAACTCCCGCCACGAAGCGTACTTCTTTCAACCATGGAACTGATCTACTATAACGTAGTGTGATAGTATACAAGTCCATGATTAAACATTGCGTGTTTGATGACGTCACAGCAAGAAGCCGTGACGTAAGCCGTAGCTTGTGGGAAGTCACGTAACTTGTTGTCAACTGCATGGCAGAACACGTGGACCAGCAAATCATGGCGTCAACTGGTCTCAAACGCACACGGAAAGTTGCTGTTCTTACTAAAATTACGACCAATGACACAGGAACTAAGCCAACCGAGACGATGGAGGATACTTACCGTTACAACATTCGCAGAATCGCCAGTATGTGGAACGTCTTCAAACAGCTCCATGTGGGTTTATTTGTTTTCACTCTTTGGGCGACCTCGAGTACGCTGATCAGCGTGACGTCACGCTGTCTTCCACCGCGCGGATGTTGCGTCAGATTTGCTGTAAGAATCACTCCGCAGGTTTGGTCCAAACGAACTACATTGTGGCGCGGTTTCGCGTGTGTGAAGAGGTGGTACCATCCCTTTAAATATAAACGTTTAAGTACTCGTATGGAATGACTGATATCGGGTTTCAGTGCGAACTGTAATTTTCCCTGAGGGCATAAGTTGGGCTCGATCGCAGTGTCCGGGATCGCAGTGTGTGGAAGTAGTCTGAAACTACTGTACTGTTCCCCTTTTTCATTCATACATGTCTCGCCGTTATATTTTCACTGTATCGTTTAATTTTACTCATTCCAAATTGGACCCAAATACTGCATTTGGTGTTGCTTGAATCCCGACTTAAGCCTGCAGGAAAAACATAGTTTCATTGTAAGGAAAACCAGTCACCAACCCTTCTACATGAAAATTTGTAAGTGCAAACTTTAGTTCAATTAGTTCTTGGGCCACAGAGCCCTATCGTTTCAGTGTGTAGAGAAAATTGTATACCACCAGATCTTTGGCTTAGTTTGTAAAGCTATGTTGGCTGACTACAAAAATTGAATTATCTGGAAATAGAAGTTGTTTGTGGACGAATAGCGAAAGAAATACGATGGAACTCTTTTACGAATTGCGCATGAACTCAACACGTGTGAACCTAGGCCAATTAGCCAATCAGCGAACCCGAAGAGCAAGCAAGTGCGAATCACTCCTCAAGGTCAGGCTAGATAGCTGCGCCCACAGATGGCTACGCTCATGCTGAGACTCTATGCCGCTGATGTTTTTGACGTTACGTTTATTTTTTCCCCATATTATTGTTTAAGCATGTCGTCAGAGAGCCCACTGTCGGTGTAGTGTGCCTTGTATATTGTGATTGTTAAAGAGAATATTTATTAAACAGTCAGGCGAATGACAACAGCTAGCAGCGCTTCGTTGGCAGGAAAAAAAAACAGCCCTAAAATAAAATAAATAAAAAATAATGAAACGTGCCTAAAAGGGCTACTTGGAATACCTAGTAAATTTTCATGAATCCATGTTACGACACATTTCTTTAATTAATTATTTATTCTTGTAATTTGTTGGCTACGGTTGTGTACAAAATGTTGCAATGTAGCGTACCGATTTGCCCCGTCCAATTAAAGTAATTAAACGTTAAAAACGGTTCCTAGGTTATAAACTCCATTGGCCTTGAAGTTATGCGATTTATTCCCGGTGGGGAATTTTTTTTTGGGGGGGGGGGGGGGGGAGACATTCCCTCCTACCACCCTCACCAAGATCCGAATTTACGAGTAAAGTATGGCAAAATCCAAATGGGGTTACTTTGTGTAAGTCTTATAATGTTGTGAATTAAAACGGTTACAATACAGCCTATAGCTAAGCTATTTCTGTAAGTACATTATGCTTAAAGTTTAGCTTTTTAGGCCATGTTAATGAATTATCAATGGACTTGCTCCTTGCCATACCTATAGTCATTTTACCTTCTTACAAAAAATTATTTAATTGAAACTATCCTCTTTACCTAGCACCACCACATTTTTCTTTCTTAAAAAAAATATGCCTCTATTAGATAATGTCCATTTGTTCCAAAATAACTATTTGTACGAAGTGTACTAAAAAAATAAAAAAATTAAAGTTCTTCTTTTTTAACCCACGATTTCCAATACAAAGCACTTTCCGTTGGTTGTAGCCTATACTTGTAACATACAGAGTTGAAAGACTGAACAATAGCGTATGTTTTTTATTTTAGCAACTGTACATAAAATGAGATTTAAAGGCTGAATGACTTTTTAATGTCGGTTTCAATTTTACAGTTTACTTGCTAATTTTTTTTTTATAAAGTAAGCTAGAATAACAAAATTTAAAAGCCACGGCACATTTTTTGCGAAATGCTGTCTGTGCTCGGTAAGGAACTTCCTCTGGCCTTTGGTATCCACGTGACTTCTCCTCCCCAAATGTATTTGAAACTAAACATACCGGTTAATTTACAATATCAACATGCAGATACTGAATGAAACCATTTTTGTAAAGGAAAAATAGATTTTTGAACTTGCTCATTTCGATTTGATTATTTTGAGACGCCCTAAAGGCTAATAGAGACAATGAAATCCAGCACTATCTTTCTTTACTGTCTCATTTGGAGCAATTGCTGTCGATAGTGGTAGAGAGCTGAGTGCTAATGTTAAAGTAACGTAAAAAATGCTGGAAGACAGATGTTCCCCTTTGGATTTACATGTCAGCAGTACACCGACAGTCGAAATAAAAAATTCGAAGAATGATGGTGTAGTCGCTTGTCTACAACATATGAACACAGTGCCACGACCACGATGAGAGGACATGTCGCTGTAGTCAAACTGCTCGAGTTCTCTGTTCTATATATTGCCCGCTCAACTCCTGCTCGGGCATGCTGACATTAAGGTCCAAACAACAACAGATACGACTACATCTTTGTGAAACAACACCAGTCGTACCATCCGAGGACCGCAGTGAAGCACAGTGTGTGTGGCATCTAGACGGATGCGCGCTGGGCTTCACTGCAGTCTCCGGATGCTACGACGGGCGTTTTTTTTACGCCTTCTCAAGGCAATATTTCAGTTATTTTGATCGCATCTTTATTTACTAACTTTTTTTACTGAATAGACTTCTTGTCTTGTCTGCAACAACTTATTAAAAGCAATATTTTATTAGTTGAAGCGCAACAATTTAGCATGTGTCACTGTTACTGTATAACAAGCTGCTGTAGGAGCAGTTGACACTTTACAGACAAGATATTTTTACAACATGCTCCCTATATCATGTACCAACACGGATTAAAATATCTCGTGGTACAAAATTTTCTCCACAAAATTTTGTTTCAAGGCTTTATATAGAGAGTGGCCCAAGGACTAAATTTTTCCGTACAACAACAGCTACGAGCAATTGTTCCTTTGTCCCCCTCCATCGCCCATCCCATCCTCCAACTTTCTATCTCATTATTGTCCACCAGTGCTGGCAATGATGGATTATTATCTTAAAGCGCAACCCATGCCCTTCCACATGGGAAGACGGGAGTCGAGACTGAAAATCAGAGTTCGACCAGGACGTGATCAGTGATGTCCAGTTGGGGGGAGGGGGGGGGGCTGCTTGGGTTCTCCTGTAAAAAAAGGTTCAGGCGAAGTTGCAAATGGGCCAAGTCCACACCTGGGCTTTTCGTTGATGAGATGAAATTGTTTGCCGTAGCTGACCTAACGGTGCAAGAAGAGATAGTGCTTCCTTGCCAACATTCCTGACTTTCCTGCTATTATAAATGAATATTGCCAAGAATCTGCACTATCTGCTAATTATTGGTATATGCCATGGGGCTTGGAGAAAGAGAGAGTAAGAGAGTAAACTGTTACACGAAATGTTCTATCAGTGAGTCCAGTGGTGGACCTGAGAGGAGCAAGCATTGGCATTTGCCTCTCCAAAAACGAGCTGGGAATAACACGTTCTGAAAATACCAGCAACTTGACTTTTTAACAATTTTCTGAAGGCCCTCATTGTCACTTGTTCATTGACTCGAGAATAACATTGCATCCATATGCCATGCTACTTATCAGCCCTGACACGTTTGTTTGAGTTCAAGCCTCAACCTCCTTGAAAACTACAGTATGAACAATTTTCATTAAAAGGAACCCACCAATAAGAAATTTGTTATGGTTAAATTAATTCTTAAAATGAGACAAGTACCATAAATATACTCTCATCTCCTCATCTAACAAGCTTTCTCGAAGTCTCAAAAATGCCAAAATTAATGAATAGAGTAGCTTCTTATGCTCCTTTCTGGGTACCTCTTGGGGAGCTTACAGAGCAACTAGATACCATGTTAGCCAGTTTTCTCAAATCTTTTATAATATCTTTTTCTCTTCCAAACCTAAAATTCCCGTGTGTTCTATTGTGAGGTTTGTTGTTGTCAGGTGAAAATAGCGTGACGTAAATTATGTCAAAAGTTAGATGAAATAACCTTTGTTAGCTTTAGTATTCAAGGTTTTTAAGTAGCCTTAAACTTGCAGAATTTCCCCAACATGCATAGTTTGCAATAATTCTTAACGTCCGTTAAAAGAGTTAGGCTAAACATCACAGCTCGACACTTATACCTAACAGTGTTCCAAGTACTTTAGAGTGATTTCTGATATGCCACGAATAACTCAGCTGGTTGTTGAATCATCAATGACCTTTATTATATACCAATAGCCAGGAAGTGCTCGGAGGGCCTGAAGAAGACTTCGTCACACTATCCTCCCATGCTCCAACTGCCTGAGGTTTCGCTACGCATTTGTGCACTGCAGCACACTAGACTAATGCAGTGCTTTCGAGAGGCATTGCGTTACAGTATAACAATAAGTAATATCAAAATGTTTCGTTACTGAAAAGGTTTAGAGTGTATACGTTATTTATGAAATTCTCAACAGTAGCTGACTTGTTAGAATAACCAAGGAAAATTCACTACATTTTTTAATTAATATTTTCTCGGCTTCTTTTTTTTCTGCCTTTACTGGTTTTCGTCTAACCAATCTCAATTAAAAACTGCTTAACATATTTCTTTCAAAATGGTAATTGCAATTACTGCTGTTATCTGCTTGAATTTCCCAAAGGCGTTTGTGCACCGTTTTCTAGTCTTCTTAAAATTTTAAAGTTTAAAATATGTGAAAAAAATGTTATTTATTCAGGCCTTAAATTTTCATAAACATGGCAAGTTCTTTGGTTGTGCATACCAAGGAGGCAAATTTTCTACTATCCGACATTCAGCCAGAGGCGCCTTAAGCCTTAAAAACGTGGTGGGGGCCATATTCCGTAATCTCCCTCCTTCCCTCCCCCCGGATATTTTTTTTTATCATGTCTGTTCATGAAATTTGGAGAACTACAAAGCCGATAAACAGATTTCAAGGGTGTTTTTTTTAAACAATTAACAAATAACCAAAAATGCATTTATACTACGCTCGACACTGCGTGGAGCTGGGTCTAAGATTTCTTCTTTTTTGTATCGAGAAGATATTGTGTCAAGGCTGATTTGGTCATCACAGTCTTGGCTATCTAATGTAAACACTGTAGTAAACCTTTCATAATTCCCTTAATTTTCATCACTAGTACTGCCAAACCATCACCCTCGTAAATGCTTTTGGTGCGTATAATAACAAACAGCTCAGTGGTTGGGTGCTACGAACCTACATTCATACACGCAAGCGCTTTACTTCGTTTTAAGCATGTCCCCGACTCACAGCCTAAACAACTAAAATTAAGTGAAGTCACTAAAACGTCAACTAACTAATTATTTTTAATGGCCATTCACTGGACAAAATAATAAAAATAAGCCAGATTGGCAATGAAAACTTGATAGAGCAATTTATGCTGGAGAAAGTCGTGTAGCCAAATAGAGTAAACTGCAAAAGTGGTGGGCCATGTGCGGCTCCGGCACCTATGCACTTGGCACCGATTAGCTCTAGCAGCGAGGTTAGTTGGCTTGAACCAGTAAAAGCTGATTAAGGCTTGTAGGTGCTGCCTAGTTAAACTGAATGAATTCTGAGTTATTCCTCGATGATGTTGATGATGTTGGCACCGTCATTGCATATGCTTCATTTTTTAGTGGCTGTCGCGGCAATACACTCCGTCGAATAGGATGTTTTCCCATTAACAAAAAAAAAAAAAAACCTGAAAAAAAATGGAAGGATTCATCTTTCCAACTTTGCCTTGGCTTATCAAATCTTAACGTGTATACAGTGACTTTTGGCAAAGTGTTAAAGCCTAGTGAGTAGCCTAAAATAACAAATAATGTGATATACTGACAGAGCTTGGAGGATGTTGTAAGCTTCTTCATTATTGCTACCCTTTATTGAGAAGCTGCCACTATTTGTCACGTAATTGCATGGGTGTTCTGATACTCTGCATACGTATATTACACATGCGCTGATCTGGTCAGATTTTCCACCTTCGCTATGTAATAGCCAAGAGCTAACAGTCTGGGCTGATGGGTCCGGAAATCTGCTGAGACCACGCTTCCTTGTTGTACTCTTTGAAACTGGTTTGACACTAATAAATACATGTTGGGCCAGGCACGCGATCACCAGTTCACATTGCTAATAATGTTTGTGTCTGTTCTGTGCACGGCCACTTGTTACCGGGCTGACCCAGTCACATAGTTTTTAGCATACGGGGGAAACCAGCACTGAATAGCACACGTAACTTAATGGTGTTAAATATGAACACGTGCCGTAACGTGTTAGCAGCATTGCACAAAAGTATGATTAGACGCGCCGGTTTTTTTTGCTGTGGTGGCGGTGAACACAGCTGTTTATTTCAAAGCTGAGAACTTTTCTCTAGTTGGGTTGGCAGTTAGTGATCACGCCGATCCTTGCCTTCCCGTTGCTCCTGCAACAAATTGTTTATTTATTTATATGTGAAATCCAAACAGACTGGGATGGGCGAGCCATCATTCCAGCCCGGTCTCCGTGTTCTCGGCTCAACAATTTTTATAATGTGAAATCAGTATACGAACGATAACTTTAATAACGCAAACTTCCACAGCTCATGTCAAGTAGTAGACAGCTGTAATACAATGCCCTTCTTTCCTCTCCTGTAAAGATGTTCTATGAAAACCGTTCATGGCAACTGGCATTGGCAACTGGTTCAACTTCTTTCACCTTTTTCCATCCAGAGTTCCAAAGAATTCTGTATTTTCCATGCCACTTCCTGTCCCAATCAAGATACCAATTAAATCTGGGATCAACATACCAATCGTGTTTAACCCAACTGCCAAGCAGAACTACCAGGACCGAGTTGTCATTTGCATAAAGGTAACTATTGCAACAGTCTTATGAATGGGTTGGTGGTGCATGTGATCAAACTTACCTGGTCTCTGGATGGTGAACCATGGCACGGCGCACACTGGAGAGGTTTAAGATAATTAATTACACCAAGCATATTGCAGTTTCTCAGTTTACCACAGGTTCTCTGTTTGATGCTGATCTATATTTGGCACTAGGGTTTTCCAGCTTTGAAAAATAATGTTTGGTATCTATTTAATGTTGGGTGTTTTCTTTAATGTTTAGGTTAGGTTTAGGTTTAGGTTTAGGTTTAATGTTTATGTTAATGTTTAGGTTTAATGTCGCATTTAACGTAAGGTTTTTTTTAATGTCAGCATTTACATTAAAAAAGGAAAACAGTAGTCTAATAAGACGTACAATAGCGTTTAAAATACCGTCGTTCAACTGCAGTAGAATACCACGGAGGGTGTGGAATTGTATGTCTACTGTGCCATGCCCTTTACTTTGCGATAGTAGTATTACTTCACTAATAAGTCTGTCGTAAGATGCCTTTCCATACTTACATGCTTATGCAGTTGTCTCATACAGATTTTGTTTCTAAAATTAAACGTAGGTATACAGGTAGACTTCATTTCCTACCAGTCAATCAGCCACGAACTGATTAAAAGATGGGTTTGATCATTCCAATATGGCGGAAAGTACTTGTAGCAGGGGAATTCGAGTGTCTTTTGCATGTTTTTAGTGACCAGGGTTCAAATGCTGTATGAATAGAAAATTGTGTATTAAAGCCATATTTTAACAACTTCGTGAGTGCTTCACTGGTCAGATGTGAACTTTGCCTGTGTCTTCCCCCACGACCACTTCATCTGTAAAAACGTAGGCATGCTTACCGCCTGCTTCCATTTATAACTGAGGCAGATTACTTTGCCAAAAATTGACACCTGGGATACAAGTAGAGGAAATACAGCAGTTACACTTTGGCCCCAATTTGTTTGGATGCCGTTTTGATTAATTACATTATTAGAAAACCATTAGAACAAAAACTGTTCGAGTGCACATCAGATACAATGGTCACCTAGTTGAGCATTTCATTCCAGGGAATGGTGACATCAAATACTTCGGAGCAAACAGAAATGAATTCATAGCCCAACCTGTTTATGTTTACATATTTCATACACGGTGTGTATAGTTAAGGCTCCTCATACGATTCCTTTGTTTCACTGTAGTAGTGAGACAAAAATCTAAAACACTGTTGTGATTCAGGGTACCCACGAACCTGGAAAAACTGGAAAACTCGGGGAATTTAAAGTATGTTTGAAACTCAGGGAGAACTCGGGGAATTCTCAGATTTTCTACAAATATTTTAAATTATGTATTTCCCATCTAAAAACTTCAGCCTTTTTAACACAAAACTGGTAAAATGTGTTAAAAAAATTTCCTTCCTAAACTTACGGTAAATGACCTGGACTTCATCCCCTACACTGGAAAACCTGGAATACTCGGGGAAATTGATTTCAGTATTTTGGTGGGAAACCAGGGATTATCAGTTAGCCCACTGGCAATATTTCTGTCGTGTTATTTCTGTGGTATGCTTCTGTACTACAAAAGTTTCTGTACTAAAATTAGTATTTCATTTGCTGAGAGGCCTCACATTAAGGACCGCTAGTGACTAATCACCAAAGTAGTGGTAATGAGAAGTGTCAGTAAGGGCAACCCGTTTAAATTTTTTAATCATTTGTTGTACGCAAGGGTGGGGAAAATGGTACCTATGTGGTGGTCGACTTTTTATTGGTTGTCTTTGGTCGGAACATGTGTTTTTATTTCCTCCTCCTTCTTCATGTTTATGTGGAATTAATAGGAGCTTTGATGGTGACTTTGCATATAGTTATAAACTTGCTGTAACCTGAACTGCGAAAACTACTAGAAACCGGCCTTAAAAACTTTGATAAATTCTGTAAGAATTAAAGAATCAATCGAAAAACATAAAGAACGTAAAAATGGAAAAAAAACTGAATTCACAGTTGAAATAAATAACTGAATGAAGAGGATAGTGTGGTTTCTGCGAAATTAAAGAGTTGAACTATCAGGCATGAAAAATTAGTATCAAAGAAAGTAATGGTAAAATACTCACTTTTACCACTATGTGTGGCTTTTTTTAATTATAACTTTTTTTCCTGTATAACTGCATCACATCAATATCACTTCTTGTAAGACTCAACCATTTGTAGAAAGTAGTCTTTGAATGTAATTTGTAGCAAAGTGTACAAATTGTTTTGTAGGCAGCAAGCAGAAACAATTTAGCAAGATACATGTCACGTGTGTGTGTGTGTATATATATATATAGTTATAGTATATAAGTATATACATATGTGTCTTACTAAATCTATGTTAAAATTGGTACTCGGTCAGAAAAGTTCATCATACAGATCTCAGTCTAGTCCTTTATTCTACAGGAAAATTAGGTAGCAAACCAAGAAACTGTCTCACACCAGCATTGTGAACCACTGCCCACCTTGTTTAATATTTAATGGTAAAAAAAATGTGTGCTTGTCAAACCACTCTTTTTGTGATTAAAAAATTTAGTTCCATTTGAAGTCCAAATTTGTCATCATAAAAATAAAAATGCACAAATGACTGACGTTTGAGTCACCTTTATGAATGGACCTTTACCACTTTGCCTAACTCTCCCAGCTGCAACACGTCCTTCATGAGGTTTTCTTACTTAATAGTTACAGCTAATTTCGTTTCCTTAAGATTAGGTAAATTGAAATTGAATTATTGATTCGTTTTCATTTTTACAGGGCAAAGCAAAGTTTAATATAAAAATCAGGGCTATAGCAAACGGTCAAGATATCTCATTTCCCCTGGAATTCACTGCTGGGCTCTGCTCCGTTTCCCACACCATTAAGAAGAGTTTTCCAATACAGAACATAAAGTGAGTGAATATTCCTATCCATTAGCGAAAAAAAATACAATTTAATTCTTTCTACTTACGTAATGCCTATAATGCAGTGCAATTTTCTTTTATACACTACATTTAAGTTAACACATAACCCCCCCCTACCAGTAGGGGGTGACTAAGTGAAGTCAGCCGTAAGCTTTGGTTTAATAACGATTGGCACTGGAGAATGAGGACCAGTTTCTTTATTGCCAAAACATCTTAACCTGGTAATTTTAGCATTACATTCCTCGAATGTGATGTTCCCCTGGAGGTTTCTTCCGGTTTGTAGACGCCTGCTTGCATATCCCACCGCGCATGCGCGGCGCGGTCCTCCCTTATAAAAGCGCCAGCGTGCACGCTGTCGGCATTCATTTTCCTCCAGAGGTGTCTCCACGCCACATCGCTCCCCGGTTCCCCGACTGTCGTTTGGAAAATTGGATTTCTTCCCGAAGATGGACAACGTCAAAGACCGCCTTTCGCCCGCTGCTCGTCCTCGTGCTCTTACTCACTTCGATCTTGGCTGTCGTTGGGCATCCGCCCTCGACCTCGCCGCACCTTCTCGCACGTCGCCCGCCGACGCCATGCCTGACGCCACATCGCCTGACTCTCCGCTTCTCCCGGGCCAGCGCTCGCCGCTCCTCGCCCCACTGGATCTGTCGTCGCTGCGTCAAGACGTTCAAGCTGCCAAAGACTCCTACCGGACCGCTAAGCGCATCCTCCGCCAGGCGACACTCACCCACTCTCCGGAACGAAACTCCCCACTCGACCTGTCGTCCAGCTCCTCCCGGATAGGCCTCAGCGTCAGCCGCAGTGTCGTACGAGAAATCGTACACGACACTGTCCTCCACCTGCAGTCTAACCCGATGCCGCCCCCGTCCTGCACCTCATCGGTACGAAAGGCCCGCACCCAGGACTGGGTCGCTTCCACTTCTAGCCACGAAGGACACAGGCGTGTCGCTTCTCCCCCGCCGGCCTCAGCACCCAAGCGCAAGCCGGACGACACACTGTCGTCGCACCACCCGCTGTCGCCCGCCCCTACTGCCGAGAAACGCATCAGATTCCTGGACGCATAATTTTTTTTCGTAAACAGTTCAGCATAGGCAGCCAAATCGCGCCCTCTGATTGGTCGTTCTCTCGCTTGGCAAGATGGCGACGACGGACGCATCCG
>JAHWFP010244361.1:0-11701 GCA_023313725.1 Lithobius niger
ATCAAGTCGTCGACGGTGCAGATGTATGAACGAAAATGGAAAAGGTGGTATAGGTGGGCCAAGAGCCATGGGTGTGACCCCTGAATCCCTCTGTTGTTTCTTGGTCGCAATTTCTGGAGGAACTGTTTCAACAAGGTCTGTCCCCCACGTCCATCAAAGGGTATCGTGCTTCAGTGAACTCCGTACTAAACTGCATTGGCAGGTCGTCAGTCTGGATAGACCCGAGGATCTCCCAGCTTGTAGCAGTGTTTGAAAAGGCTACACCAAAGACAAAGAGACTATTTCCCACCTGGAGCCTGCCGCTATTGCTGACCAGCTTAACAAGACCGCCTTACGAACCCATGCATACGGCAAACACGGCCTTGCTTACTCAGAAGACGGTATTTCTAGTGGGATTGGTGTTTGCAGCTCGCCAGAGCGAGATGGCAACATTCTCGAGGGACGAAGGATTCATACATTTCGCTTGAGACTGGTCGTCAGTTTCACTGATGTTCCCGGCGAGTTTTCAAGCCAAGAACTCTAGACCGGACATTCCACAGAAACCAGTCGTGATACAGGCACTGGGGGAAAGGAGTGCAAGTGTAAGAGGGACTGACCCACAGTGCCCAATAAGGGCACTCAGGTACTACGTGGACAGAACCTCTGAGTCGGTTAACGAGTGCAACGGGCTACACACCGCTGTTTTTAGACAGTGACACGGCGTCCGGGGACGTGCTGAACAAGCGGGTGACACCATTCAAGCTAGGAGGCTGGATTTGTGAACTGATTAAGAGAGCCTACGAGCTGATCCCGGAACACCCTGACATCCCAAGAGGTGCGGGCTCACGAGCTGAGGGCGCTGTCAGCTTCATGGGCCTACTGCTGCGGTACACCCCTGGACGAGGTAGTAGCAGCCGGGTCGTGGAAGAGTAAGAACACGTTTATTAAACATTACCTACGAGATACTTGTGGTGAAAGTGGTCATGATGTCAAGCGACACGTAGTCGCCGGTTCAAGAGGAGACCGGCAGACGACTTTGTGATGTGTCGTGTGAGAACAACACAAGTGAAAAGGTGCCGGCAGAACACACCGGTAAAAAGCCGATTCACACAAGAAAAGCATTTTTTCGGTAGGGTTATCAAAACCCAAACAGTCGGAATGGAAAAGGATGGAAGGAGAAATCTACTACACTTAGGTGAGTTGGCCAGTTAGGCTAGTTAAAACTTGAAGTGTTTAGGAATGTGAGAATTAACCTTTCATGGTTGTTGCCTACCTTCATTCCAACAAAGTCAGCATGTAGAATGGAGGTAAGTATTTTGCAGATAGTAAGAAATGTAAATTTTAACTTGTTAAAATTAGTTTTTACTATCATAAAAATACATACCTCCAGTAAAAACCCGCCCGCCTCCCCGCGAATGTTCAAAGGCGAATGTAGTTTTCCCCAAGAGGCAGGCGGCTGCAGCGGTGACGCTAGCAACGCGCCTAGCGGAAAAAGTAGGCAACTGACGTTGAAATCCATAAATTCAAGATTTATTGTTATTTGAGCATGGGAAAAGCAAAATTAAACGAATTTAGCATAGTTACCAAGTTAAAATTTCCATTTTTCGTGAAGACTGAATGTGCATCTGTTAATAATTTTCCCTTGATGCGGGCCATGATGAACCCCGCCTGCAATGTCTCGGTAACTAACAATGCATATCGTTGTTGTACAAATACGTTAGACGATAGTTCAGCAACAATGCGCTAACACTGCCTTTTATTGCAACAGTGGTGCAGAAGTGTTTGCCCAGATCCTCAAATGCTCCTCCTCAACGCTTTCCCGGCTAGCAAATTATGATGTTAGATTAGTTTTTCAGAAAAACGGCAACAGAGTAGACACAATGTTTGTTTGAATTCGGCACGATTTATTCCAGTTGGAACAACCACAAAACTTTCTATTGCAATTTGTGGTGGGTTATTCAAATTTACAGGCCGAGAGGCCCTTTCACTGGTTCCGGAAGGTGGAATGGGTCAAGAGGGAATCCTGAGTGGATCTCAATCCTTTAACCTTTCGTTAGAGGACTTGAAGTGGTGGTTACACCTACCCAACCTACGAACGTGTGTTCCCATGAACCTACCATCACATGAACATCTATTCACGGACGCGTCGAAGAAGAGGTGGGGCGCCCACATCGAACAAAACCATGTGTCCGAAGTCTGGTCGGTGGAAGAATAAGATTGTCACATAAATGTATTAGAATTGAGGGCTACAAGGAATGCGACCCTATACTGGTCTCCTCTTCTACATTACAAAATAGTGAGAGCGATATCTCACTAAAGTTATAGCCTAAAAACTGGAACACTAGTTGTAGACATTGATCGCACAGTCTTAAGTAGCATTATAGTTGTTATTACACTAACAAATAAAAAACATTTGCAAAATACGTACGTTAACCAAATACTCGAACTCTGCTCGATACACGATTCTTCTGTTGCAAACTCGGCTGATCGGCTTGAATTAAAATTATTCTACTCGCACTCCCCTAATACTAGTCAGTGATAAACTCAATCCTCACTTGGACCAGCAAAGGAGAAATCACACATAATGTGGTCATTTCCAAATTAATCCAGCCTTCGGTGTCTTGAGAAAATTATTTCCGGAATGGAATATGCTCTTTAGCCTTTCGGGAGCTCTCTACAAACGTACAAAACTCTTCTCTTCTTCATATGTCCCAGAACTTTCTAGTGGCCCTACCAACGACAGCTTGTCAGCGCGAATTGGGTGCATTTTCAAGAGACCCAGACTGTTAACTGAGCTTCATAAGGCTGGTCGACAGAAGTCATAGCAAGCCATCATAAATCCGAGGATGTTCCAATGCCGGTGCCATTAATTCCGATTGTAAGACGACAAAGTGAGGAAAGGTTACAGGGTCCAATATGAGCAGTAAGATTCTATCTGGAGAAAAAGTCTGAGAAATCTAGAATCAAATATCGCATCTGAGAAAGGAACGCCTTTGTTCTTAAAGATATCCTCAAAATTACACGAATTAAAAGGAACGCAGAATTATACAAATCTGGCTCGTTGGATTTGCAAAGTGTAGTGTAAAGCAGCAAACTGGTTCCCATGGTGTACCAAATACCATGCATTGTTAAAAGACTGGTATTGAAAAGGCTCTAACAAAATTATAACAATAGTCAATAGTTCAGTCCTTGTGTTGTAGGGCTGAAAGCAGTGCAACAATCAGTTAAAGATCAACAATGGTAAAATTGGAATTCTAAATGCATAAAAATAGAGCCAAATTTGCACAACTTTGATGCTATAACCAGCGTTTGTTAATATTTGCATTTGTACTTGCATGTTAACTACAAATTTTAGAAGATGGGTTTCTTTTTATCAAATACGTGGTGAAACATGCATTTAGCTTAAATCAGGTATTATTTAAAAATCGGGTGTTGGCACCACAGCACAGATTGAAATACCAGAACTACTCATTCATAAGTACCGCAGAAAACCGAGTACCGGGTACTAAACTTGGTACCGGCACTGTGAAAAACTCCTGGTACCGCCCAACACTAGGGAAGTGATTCACAGGACATATGAAACCATGCCGAATCACATTGACCAGCCTGCAGAAGTAAGGGCTCACAAATTGGACGCTATGGCTTCATGGGCTGTTGCTTCTGGCGTACCACTAAATGACTGGAACCTGTATGTGAAGTACAAAAACATGTTCCTTTGCCACTATCTACGAGTTGTATGGGTGGTTGGTGGAGGATTACAATTTGTTAGCCATATGGTGGCAGGAAGTTGCATTACAAGTCGGTAGTACAACTTGGCTACTTAGGATGGTATGCCGAATGAAGAATACAGAAATGATTTTCCAAGTTAGTTGATTTTAATTAAATTGTGTTTAATGGACTCGGGTGCTTACCCAGCCCGCTTTTGTTGAACTGGAAAAGGGTTCACTAATAGAACCACCATCAGCCACCGATGTTCAGCCTGGCTGCGCACATTTTTCTTTGATTATTGGGCTAAGACCATTATTTAAATGAAAATAAGGTATAATTTAAACATAATTATTTTAGGGTAATAAAAACTAATTTTATCGTTAAAACTCTGTTCTTAGTTTGCCTCATATTTGTCTTAGTGTTTTTACACACAGTAAAAGTAATTCTGATACTGCTTCACGTGTAGCAAGCTGTAAGGAGGTCATTTATGTGAACCACATTTTAGGTTGTTTGTTATAAAGAGTATGTGTACGTCTACTGTATGTTTGATCGCAATAAATTATCACATGTCATGTTGTATGAATTGCCTTTGCAGCATTATCTACCATGAAATTACATGATGAGGACTCTGTGAGTGAGGCTGATCGAGACACATTAGCCCCACTTCCACCTCCCACACAAGTGATGCCATGGGGATCACAAATGCCATACGCCGGCAGCTACATACCTCAGACAGCTGGATATGCACCAATGCCTTTCAACTACACTAATGAGACTGCTAGTTTCACAAGCTATGCTAGGCCAGAAGGCAGTACTCATAGCGGATCAGGTAACAATTTTATTAATGTAAACTTACTATTTACTAAGCAATCCGTAGGTAACTGAGACATTTCAAAATTTCACAAATAACTCTGAATTCAAAGTTAGCAGCAAAACATTAATTTCTGTCTTGCAAATTTTTGACAAACATTAAACAGGTGACAGTTCATTCGTCTTCATAAGGTTTTAAAGATACGGTTTGTTTATCAATCTACATTTCTTAAGAGTTTGGCTCACTGTTATTGAACTCAAAATTTGCTAGTCTTGACCACTGATCTTTACGAGCAGGAGTGGGGGCCGAGCTCTTGATGGCTCTCCACTTGGTGGCTAGCAGCTGTTGCACTTTGTGGTTGATCAGAAGTTATACAGGGTGGGGCAGAAAGGACGGAACACCCTTGGCAATCAGAGATGGTTAATGTTAGGATAATGAAACGTTGCATGGTATGTATGCGAACGGGGAGCCAACTAACCATGAATCGATCACTGATCTTGATGCATATTTTCAAGGTCATCGTGATGCTAACTTTTTAACTATGCTTCGTGGAACTCCAGTGTAAATTAGAAACTTTGTCAAGGCATGGCCAATGCAAAAAAAAACAGAACAAAATTCGGTACATTAGTTTAGGAGTTACGAGCATTACAAGAATCATTCTGTTGTGCTGGCCGAGTGGCTTTCCTGCCAAACAGTTCTGTCAGGCTCTTTCGTACACCATGCATTGTATTGGTAGGTAATGGTGTTGGCAGCATACGCAAATTGGCATAATTCATTAACCGTGATCAGCTCTGAAACAAAATCAAAAATGTTAACCTGAGGGAGGAACAACAGTAGTTTCATTTCTAGATGACCACGGTGACTAAACTATGCCAACTTGCGTAAGATGCTGTAGTTTACAGCACCATTCTGTTTATACGTGTAATGTAGCAGGTTGTGTTGAGCTAGTGTCGAGTCATCAGTGTGTCAGTTGCTGTTTGTTTCCAAGCATGCTTCATGTACTTTGAGGACCACAGGACTTAATTTTACACTCACTGTTTGGCAGGAAATCCACTCGGTCAGCACAACAAAATGATGCTTGCAATTTTCGTAACTCCTAAACTAGCGTACCGAATTTTGTTCTGTTTTTTGCAATGGCCATGCCTTGCCAATGTCTACAAGTTTCTAATTTAAACTGGAGTTCTACGAAGCATAGTGATAAAGTTAGCATCACGATGACCTTGAAAATATGCGTCAAGGTCAGTAATCGATTCATGGTTAGTTGGCCCCGTTCGCCTGTATACCATGCAAAGTTTCATTATCCTAACATTAACCATCTTTGATTGCCAAGGGTGTTCCGTCCTTTCTGCCCCACCCTGTATATTGGGGCAAGCTGGGGGCTGCATGGTCATCAGTGGAACGTTGTGTTTCTTACTCTGTGCAAAATACTAACCTTCGGTATGTGCTAAAATCGCTTCGATTTGCTGTTTTTGCCGGAATTCATTTAAAAATCTCTGTTAACGATTAGTTTAACTAGTTTAGCTATATAATAATGGTATAGCAGTGATGGCTGTCACTTAGCTTCGGGCAACCATGTAAAGCTATTTGTATTAGACATTTCGCCTTACCATCAGGGAAGATGGTGGACGATTTGAAACTCCGTGAACTCGTCACTTCAGGAAATTTTCCAACTCGTACATGCAGGAAAACGCATCAAGTCGCACATCCTGCCTGCGGGAAATGTTGTTTTCTTGGGAATCAATGCGAAATTTCTGAGATTCATGATGAAAAATACGTAAAGAAGATACTTAAGACGTGGCGAAAATCTGATTAGAAACGAGCACAGCTCGAACAAAATGGTAAAAATCCCACTTAACATTCGTCTCGAGGCTCTTAGTACTGATATTAATGCTCCAATAATTTTTCTGTTGGCCGAAACGATCGCCGTACATTACGGTAACCCTAAGCCTATCGTTAATGTTCCGATAGCTGACAACGCGAAGAACGCTATCATTTCACCGGCCGGTTCATCTTTAAGTGAGAATTTTTGTTTTCTTTCCGCAAAACAAGGACCATGGTCGACTTACACTAAAAAGACCCTGGCAAATCGAAAGTGAAACCAAATTACACTGATAATTCCCCTGCAAATAGAAAGTGAAACCCTAAAGCGAAATCACTTTGGAGAATCGTTTTGCGGAAAGAAAAACAAAAATTCTCTTAACCAAATTCCACTCGTGCTTCTATGAAATTTATAATTTGTGCGTTTTACACTCAAATCCTTTCCAACAAATGTCCCTCGACCTTCGGTCTCGGGAAATTAAACCTGGAAAGGAGGTTTCGTGCTAAAACACACAAATTATCGATTTCATAGAAGCATTCATGGTATTATAGCTGATAACACGCCAGTACACGAAAGCAACATTCAGCTTGTCAACTCTGAAGTCAGAAAGATAACGAAGGCAGACATGAATGTCCAGCTTGATTTAATGCGTTCATCTGTAAATAAATAAATTAAATTTAACATTGACAGCTGCTTCAGTGCTTTTGAAGGCAGAATCATTACGCTGATGGGAAAATGAAACTCGGAGCCAAATGCTTGATGGTGCTACCATCTGCTGACAGCGCGTCTCACCAATCACCCATACGCTTGAAGGTCACGGTCGAGTCAGACAATGCGCGCTTGACTGTACAGCCTTTTCGTAACACCGATGATGCTTCTAAAATCAAGAAGTCGAAAGAAAAGACCAAAATGAAGTTAAGGTAAACAAAAATGTTTCAGATGGAAGAGAAAGTGAAAATAAGGCAAATAAAACAACGTCTAATGAGACTATGTCAAATGGACAAGATCGGGCCGGAGACAGACAAACAGGACAAAACTGTCATTTCTAACAACAGTAAAAAAAAAAACCTAAATCACAAAGACTAAGCCCTTACCAAATGCTTTCTAGCCAAGAAAAAGCTAAACAGAATGCGGGAAATGTCACAAAAACGAGCTATAAACCCTTGTTCTGAATTACAGAGCAAAATATTATCGCTCCAAAACGAACTTGATAAGCTAAAAAAAAAGAGTAACAAGAAAGCGAATAAATCGCCAATTCCGTTCCCTTCCCAACCGACTTGTTTTGCTCTTATCCCTTCCATGAAGGAAAAAGTGAATTCTAAAATTTTATTTCATTCTAAAATAAAAATAATATGAAAGAAAAGAACAATTTGCCAAATAGCCGAAAAAAGTTGCCAAAACGTTTATTCATTTTGTTTGTTTTTCAAAGTTAAGAAAATAGGATTTTATTAATCCCTGTCATTTTGGACGACACGATTCGGACTGCCCCGATGATGAGTATGATTCAGGCTTCGACCAATGTTCTGATGAAGATAATTTTGCTCTGAAATCGAAGCCATTTAAAACCCGATCCAATCACGCAATTTTCGATCTCCAATTTTTCGCAGTCTTCAAGATTCTAAAGAATTTTGCAAGGATTTTATCCCACCGGAAATTAACCCTGACAACCTCTCCCCGTGGCCAACTTGGGGTGAGCAAACTTTGCTCCACTTAATGTCCCACCATCCGAAGCAGCATTCAGGCAATCATTAAATCATGAAAATTTAACTAGAAAAGAAGAAAAACCCATTTCAATCTTAACCCTTTACTACACACGCATTTACGAGTATTTTCTACTGCATTTCCTCAGTGAAAATTGCCAGTTTCTCCTCAATCGCGCATCACATTAGAAAGTAGGCTATTACTCATAAACTATTCATAATGCACCATAGCAAGTTTTTTTCTTTTGTTCTAAAATGTCCAGGCTTCAAGAATATGACCTCAAAAATGTAAATGGACTGATAAATAATTGTCTTAGCAATTTAAAGTGAAAATAAAAAAAATAAAAAAAAAATAAAAATAAATCACAAAAATGTACACCATTTGTTGCTTCTTTTCTTTATTGCTGCATTATGCCCTTACCTTCCTACATCAATGATGCATGGTATGCCATGTGGCACTCAACTTTACACAAATGAATTTGGCAACCATATACAGTTTCCTTCCTTTTCTTGTTTCCTGTTTTTGTACAATATTTACAAGTTGTACGAAGACAAGGCAGTCTAACACTAAGATGTTCAGCAACTGATGTTGGGTTGTAGCAACACGTGTTGGTGAAGAAATGGAGGCCTCTGGTTTTTTTCTTTTTCTGCTACTAAAACCATTTAGCAGTTGTGACACAAATTCCAGGCGAAAATCGAGGTGAACTCAGCTTTTCTTCATGAAGGATTTGGTGCTGGAGGATTTCTCTAATATGAAAGCATTCACAATTGCGGAGTTGAGGCAAAATCTAAAAAGGTATTTCCACCACTTTTTTGCAGGTCGGCCTACAGGATTGCATGCCCTGAGCTGGTCGTGATGATCTACACCTCCCATATTCGCATTGTACACGCGAATAGCATGTGGCTGAGAAATTATTTGCAACACATTCTGACCACTTTGCCTGTCTGCTAGTTGGATATCTACAGGATCACGAAGGGTGGACAACACATTGACTTTTTTGTCCTGCCACAGAACAGCTGTTAGATTTTCTTGTTGTCTGATTTCAGAATCACCTCTTTTCATTTTTTTAACTCTTTTAGGTCATAGGAAGACCTTTACGGTTCGTGCGTATTGTTCCACAAGCTTGAGTGCCATTTTTTTTCAGATCTTTGAAAAGCTTTACACTACTAAAATAGTTATCAAAATACAACTGATATTTTTTATTTTGCAAGTCTGTAGAAAGATCTGTAACTACTCGATAGCCTAAGCCATCATCACCTGGGTTTTCTTCCTTTCCACAATACACTTGAACACATGATAAATAGCCAGTTTCTGATTCGCGTGTCATCCACAATTTCGCTCTTCGTTTTATGGGCTTATTTGGAATGTACTAAACCAAACCCAAACGACCCTCGTCCCAAACGGCCATTCCCTTGTCTGTATGGTTTGCTTGTTTTGGTTTGTAAAAAGTTTGACAATTTTTCCATAATTAATAAGGGGACAAAGTTTGAATAGTCTGTCGTAGTCTGGGTGGTCTTTAGGTGGTTCGGCTTTGTTATCGTTTATGTGCATATATTGGCAAAGTTTTTCAAAACGTTTCACAGGCATAGTTTTTTTGAAATCAGGATTTCCGAGAAACTCGTTAGTACTCCAGTATGCATGATAGTTAGGCAATTGAATAATCCCCTTCAATATATTTAGCGCAATAAAAGATTTTATTTCATCCTCGTTAGTGTCAGTCCAGTACGGATCGGTTTTCAGATGTTGGCGTTGAGCAGCATACAAGTTGTTTCATGCACAAAATCGGAAATGAATCCCTTATCGATATAAAGTTGAAAAAAATCAACAGTATCTGCAGTTGCGCAATTAAATCCTACAGGTAACTGTGGGCCAGTAGGTTCGGTGAAAGGAGGAATTACGATCGGATCGGATTTATTGCTCCACGCATTTGCAGCGGCCACGTTCGTGTCGTTAGGTCTAACTGATCGTTGAACAAGATTCGCTAACGCTACATCATCATCGCTACTATACTCATTGCTTTCATCGCTTTCACTACTGCTGACATCACTGATGTCTATATCCATATTACTTAAGTCATCCACTGTGACTTTAGGAACAATTTCGAAGCCTTCCAAATCACTTTCATCGCTGGCCGAATCAAAATATTCGGCTAAAGCGGCCGCATCGGACATTGTGTTGGCAGAGGAAGCCATCTTGCCGTGCTGCCCGACGCGCGTATGCAAGCTCGATTTTCATTTGCTTTTCAGACCTGGCAGAAGCCCTCTTAACCAATCAGGATGAGTTTGAGTGCAACAAAAAAAGACAAAAGAACACCTTAGCTTTCAATTGATACATGGGAATCCCCAATATCGCGCGCCGATCTCGCGCATTTAATGTTGTTGTGCGAGATGCACGAGACGCATAAAAATGCCTGTGTTGGCTAATTATGGAGATTGACGAACACCGGTAATCGGCGATAACAGTGGTTTATCAGACTCATTATGAAACGTGAAAACGAGTTTACACTTTTTATTTTACACTTAATCACCTACTACAGAACCTATCACACTTCATCCTGTTTAAATTTTCGGAGAAAGTTCGTTCAGGAACAGGACGAAGTGTGATATGTTCTGTAGGAGTTGTAACGGCGGACGCTACGACGGCTGAGGTGCTTGTAACGCCCCCGGTTTCCTGGTTTGACACGGAGATTCAGCTTAAGGTGTTGCGGTGATTATTGCGACTTTTACGGCATAAGCACAGCATGGGCTACAGTCCCAGCATGGGGGATGGAGCGTCGGGTCCTAAATTAAAGGGGCCTAACCTTAATACTGTTGGTATTTCACTGCCACCAGCGATGGAAATTTAACAGTTTATCAAGAGCTAAACTACAAATGGTTTACATTTTTATTTACACTTAAACAGTTAATCAATTAGCAAACGAACTGAAGTTTAAAACTCCTGGTTTTATTTTAACAACAGGGAATGAAAAGCACACTTTACATTTAGTCTGCACGAAAGCTTTTGAAATAATGTATTTAAAAGCACAAAGTTTGAATTTACAACATGTAATTCAGTTTCACAAGTTTTGACTAAAACAACGTTTGTGTTTCAGAATAAAACAATCAATTAATTTTTTTGAATAGAAAAAGCAATACTGAACGCTCCGCAGAGACGTCCGTAAGATTGAACAGCCTCGGCTTGTTATAATCTATCAAACAGTATGTTTCAAACACGCATGAAAGATCAACCGTTTCACAGTTATGTTTCTAAGTGATAAAACAGAGCCTTAAACCTCCCAGAGTTGCTGTTTACAAGTCAACTCCTCAAATTATAATAGCGCAGCTACTTATAAAGTCCGTCTGGAGTGAATAACCAATGAATCCCACACAAAGATCAAACCGTCAGTTATTTGAATTAATGTTTAAAACAAATAAGAAAGAAGTTGGTTTTTAGTAAGAGGACCACTCTGACGTTATGGGGTGAGAAACCTAAGATGCCGCTACAGGCGTCACCACCATAATATTCCCTAGCTAGAGAGAGTTTAAGTTACGTTTTTGAACTAAAATTTAGACTTGGGGGGTCCTAAATTAAATTTTCAAAAGCTAACAACAAACATACGAACCACTGACATTTTGCCCGGCATGGCAACCTACGGACATGACATCTCCACTCCCGACTGGCGTGACCATTCTCTAGCTTGGGAT
>JAHWFP010244361.1:11801-24631 GCA_023313725.1 Lithobius niger
ACACAATACCGGAAGTAGGCGCGGACGCCGAGGATAGCTGCGGGGTCTGATTGGCTGAGGGCCTCGAGAACAATGGAAAGTGGGAGGAGAAGTCGGTTGAACAAAGGGACTGGGTGCAGAGCCGTTTGAAGGAGTAGGGACATGTAAACGGAAAAGACAGGCCTGTTTTGAGTTTTACTCAATTGAACATTGGGAAATAGGCCTTTATTTTGAATTATTGGCTACGGATTGAATATTTACATGTTTGTAATGTGAATAGGCTCTTGTTAAGGCTTGATACTTGGCTTTGGGTAATGCAGAAAGCATTACTATTAAATTAAACAAGCTTTAACTGTAAACTGCAGTGTTATACACCACAACTAGTTTTGGCTGGGGGGATTTGAGGATTCGAAGTTTTTGCACAGTTTGACGTACGGAAATGCTTGGAAACAGATCTTTTTAAGAATTCTTTTAGTTTTAATAGTATATCATGCTAGCAGTAGCATTTGGTTGGGTCCAGTCGGGCTGAGAGGAGAACTAAAATAAACAGATATACACTAAAATTCGTGTCCGGTAGAATGCCGATGTCTAATTACTTGGACTAATGGCAGCGTTTCTGGGGGTAAAAGATTATTATAAAAGGCTAAATAAGAGAATAAATAGTCTAGCTCAGTTGTATGCTAAAACGCATAAAGTTAATTTGGAGGTTTGAACCTTAAAGTTAACGGACAATGTTTGATCTAAGTGGAAATTTTTCATAGTTGTTGCGATCGTTCTAACACAATAAAAAATATCACACTTTAAAAATAGTTGTCTGTACATAGAACAGAGGAAGCTCCTCCTAAATTGCAACTAAGCTAGGGTTTGGGGGCTTTATGCCCAAAAATAAGAGGTATAAAATCAAATACAAAAATACAAGGTATAACAATGGCGGCCATGATGAAGTAGCGCTGCTGGGATTTTTGGCCGATCTTCTGATGCAGATTTGACAATCTTCCAGATGGAAAGTTCAGATTTGGGCTTCCCCAAGAGGCTTGTATTTGGGCAGGTTATCGATGGTGAAAATTTGGATCGATTTGGTTTAGTATTTAAAAAACGGCTGGATATGCCTCGGCGAGGCATTTGGGTGCTCCAGAAAAAAAATTTCAAATTTTCCGGAAAACAGGCGTCTTTCGGTGGCGCTTGTTTACAGAGTGGTTAAGTGTAAAATAAAATGTGTAACTCGTTTTCACTTTTCATAATGAATAATGAAGGTGCATAGAAAAGCGTATACGTGAAGGAAAGGGTTAAAACCCTTCTTTCCACACTACCCTAAAGTCAAGAAAATATTTAAGTTCAATGGGAAAAGGCACTCCAAACTAATGACACTTCGAAACCTTAGAAGCTGCCGATTACCTTACTTCAAGTGAAACAATGGCAGCTGACTCAATTTTTAAGAAGTCATTCTTCATTTGGATTCCGATGTCTTACTATGAAGACGAAGAATCCATTATTCGATCTGCCATTTATGCTAACTGTCATGCTGAATTAGCATACTCTGCAATCATTCATAAAGACACTTTTGCATGGAGACTCCTCTTCAATATCTCTGCAAAATCCCTGCAACTTCTGAACACAACTGTGCCAACACCCTTTTCAGAAAACTCCCTTTCTCAATATAGGGTCAGGGGTTTCTGCAGAGGATCCTTCAGAGGAAGGAGGTCTCGCTATTGACGCGAACCTCCATCAACCTTCACCTACAGGTGGGGGGAAGGTTAAGGCATCATCTTCCTCGATGAAGCTCATCACTTCAGACGCCTTCACTCTTTCCATCATCGAAGGAGGAAACATTCCACCATTCCAGTTTTTTCCAGCCATAACGGACGAACCACCCCTCTGGATAAAACACAGAAAGGCCAACAAAAATCTCAAAAACTAAATCCAAAAACCTCTGAAAAAAGGAGACCAACAACCCCCCCCCCCCCTCCAAAAAAAAAACCCAAGGGATATTGGAGCACAGCCCGAGTCTTTAGAAAAAAGGGAGGAGGAACAAAACTAATTTCTAATCTAAAAAATAAAATCGACATTTGACAATAGAACAATCCATTCCATCAGGGAAGCACTTCAAAGAAAAGATAACACAACTTCAACAGACTTAGATGATGCATCGATTTTACTCAGGAGTAAAGACCTATCACTTCAAAGTCCTTCTATTTGGACTAACAACAACTCCTCAAGTTTTAACAGCAATTCTTCGTCCAGTGCTTGCGCATCTACATCAAAACATTGTAAGAGAACATGCCTATCTGGACGACTGGCTCGTTCGAAACTCGTCCAAAGCTCAACTCAAAAATCAGTAACGTATGTTCAACTGTTTAACTACCTAGGCCTAGGAGAAAAAGAGAAGAAATCAAGACTCACCCCTTCAAGTGAATTCGTGTTTCTAGGGGCACATTTCAATCTTTCAAATTTCATGGTACAACCAATCCGCAGAAAGAGTCTAGAAGTTCACAGCTAAATGTCAGCACTTCTAGATAAGAAAGAATTGGCGGCCCAAGAACTAGCTTCCCACATCGGCCTCATAGATTTGTTTGCCATCACAAATCTTAGTACTCCAACTTTAAGCCTGTAGTAAACATGCAGGTTGCTCTGGGTGTAAACAAATCATCGATAGCTGGCATTGGAAACATTGTCCTAGATGTTAGTATGAATGGCACCATGAACAAAGTGACACTACAAAATGCCAAAAACAGAGTGACACTACAAAATGCCAATTCACTACATACATACCCACTTTTTCGATGAACCTAATTAAGCCTTAGTAGAATTGCCGAAGCCAAATTTCGTACGGAAGTTGTTGACGGGCAAATGTTTATACATACATCAAATTGCGAAAACTGTTTATTGCGAAATGTTTGGATCATTCAAAGTGCAAAATATTGTGCAGCGTAACCCCTCAACAGGTGGAAGTATCGTTGTCAAGAGTTAGGAAAAGTGCCACCATCACAAAGTCTTCCCTAACCAGTCATTTAATGGTGTGTCCCAAGTTGGCAAAGTGGTTTGTGTTGACATCCCTGGTAAAGGGTCGAATGGGTGTATGACAGGGCGTGAGATAGACACATGGCTTAGTAGATTTGGACACCTACATATTAAGGGTTTGGGAAATTTGGTTACATCAAAGGAAGTTTTTGGCATTGAATGTAAAATCCGTTCTGTTTCTGGTGTAAAATGCAGTCTGTGGACCTGTAAAAATTCAAAAATGTCGTGGTGCTTACTTTGAAATTCGGGAATCATCTTTGTAGCACAGTATATGCACAATTTCATTGAATAAACTGTTTGTTGTGTTACTGTGAAAGTTTTCATCAAAATTCAAATAAATAAGGATATCTGTACCAATATCTTCTGCAAATTTTTGACAGTCAATACTCTGGAGATGTTGGGGCTCAGACGACTGTCTTCTTCAGGCAAAAATGCAGACGATCGTACATGACATTAGTGACGTGATTTTTCTATTTTTGCCTGAAGAAGACTGTCTTCTGAGCCCCAACATCTCCAGAGTATTAACTGTCGACAATTTGCAGAAGATATTTGTACAGATATCTTTATTTATTTGAAATTGTGCATATACTATGCTACGAAGACCTCTGTAAATGAAAACAAAACACTAATGAGGCATTGTCAGCAATTTACTTTCGGCCTCTCCAGACAATAAAACAACCAAACGAAACTTACTTTTACCCCGCATTGACACACAAAAGATAGACTTTACTACATAAATTTTTAAAATGGTGCATCCAACACCAACCATGCTTAGTACGGACTTCAGCTAGGAAGTAACATTAGTAGCCAGAGAAATTGTTTCATGCAATAGAATGCGCTGATTGATTGAGTGAACCGAACAAAAATCAGTGTTTGTTAGCCAGTGTGTGCAAAAATTTGATTGAAGAAACTTAATTCAGTGAAACATTGTCATGCGCAACCAAACCGTACCAGTGTTGCAAAAGCTATAAGCTATAAGCTAACGAAAAATTCTGTGATGCAACGATGCTTGAGCGCGCAAATTTTTAATATGGTGGTTAATATGTGATTTGAGTCACAGGATACGCTGATTGATTGAGCGGAGCGAAAGAAAATCAGCGTTTGTTAGCTGATGTGCGCAAAAATTTGATTCTGTGAAACATGAACCAACACTTGAGCGATCAAACCGTACCACTGTTGCAAACGGTGAATGCGGCACCACGTGCTTCCTCGAGTTTAACCCTTTAAGGACTGTATTTGCACTTAGGGCTTATAACTGACTTGCAGAAAAAAATTATAACATCTCATCTACTCGAAGTAAGAGAACGAAACCGATGTAATTTTATTCCTTAACCCTTTCAGGCCTACGCCATTTTTTCAATTCTCGAGCGAGAAAACCTATGGCTGCAACATGGCTTCCATGAACAAGTTGCACCCCTCACAAAATAAATTGAAATAAAAAACTATGCGGTCTAAGAGTAAAAATTAGCAGACCTAGTAATTATATTGTAAATTATTGAAAATTATTGAACAGAAATGTAATTGGGACCATCGTCCTACGCTTTCATTTATTAAAAAAAAAATCCTGAAGTTCGACTACGTAAGCTGTGCTAACAAAAGTTTCAACTTGCAGTACGCGAAATGATAACATCCACTTGATATTGTTCCGTCACAACGCCAGTTACTACTTCCTAAACCATTATTTTATGTTTTATTACTGTAAAAGTAGTTAAGTTACCCTATTTCCTCAATATTCACGATCGTTGAAAGCTCGCTACCAATTCATCATGGGATGCCATCGCGACCGGCTGTCCGCAAGAAACGCACTCCTGCTAGCGCCAATGGATGCAACTTGACTCGCTTCGTGTGACGTCACTAGTGAACAGCGGAAAGATCGCGTGCCGCGAACGAGCCATTCAGCGCTCATGATAGCATACGATACCGAAGAGTTTGAAGAAAGACCGTTGAAACAGCACATTTCATTCGAGGAATACATGCAGTGACGTAGAAGTTGATGACATCATTTTTCACGGGCCAGAAAATTGGGATTCTCCTCTCTTGAATGCGACCAAGATGGCGGCTGTGCGTTGCTTGTTGTTATGGAGACACTATCGTTTGAACCAATGGCTATTTTCAGCAAACAAAACGCAATTTCACATCAATTTTGGCGACAATGCCAACAATAACATCGATAAAGGTAATAAAAAGATGATGTTGAATTAAATTAACCAGAATTAACCGACAATCTACGTTCCAAAACACCTAATTCAATCGGAATTACACCTCCGATGTGTGTAATTGGATTTTTTTTTACAATTTTAACAGGGCGGAAAACTGAGCGAACGATATATCCTCGTTTAGGCCTGATAGGGTTAAAGATCTTGCTTCCATATCCCGTTTTTTAGTTTTACTGTAATTGGCTCGAAGTTTTCAATCAGATGTGTAGAAAAGCTGGGCGCACCCTTCCGTAAAGGATTAAAAGAGGCAAGACTCTTTATAAAATGTGTGGGACAGTTGCATTAGACAAATCGTTACTTCACTCCGTAGTTAGCATTGCACTGTTAGGCCAATTTCTAATATCCATTACCTGTAAATGTTTTACATTTTTATTCTCAAATGTTTCTTCCCTGTAGAGATTTAAACCAATCACCAATCAGCTCGCTAACCCCAAAGTGCAGTTGCGTACTTCCCTCCATACAAGTACAAAAGCTCTCAAGGCACGTACGAAGCATATTTTATTCTCTGGAGCTCACTCCGTTCAGACGTTCTTTTTTCTTCTCCCTCACGTATTGTGTTTTTCAAGATAGCGAAAGCACCTGCTCACCAGGAATGACAAAGAACTTGGCTCCAAGCCGCTTAAGAAGAACCCTTCTCCGCTGGCTGGCCCTAGCTCTCGTGCTTCTTCAAGTATTGTGGCTTCACGGTCGTCGTCCTGCTCTGATTTGCCTAGATACCAAGCTTCAAAGGAAGACTGTGGCGTTAAACCGAGTTAGGCTTTTCCTGCCGTCGGTACACGTTTTTCTCCCGGCATGATTGGCTCACCGCACCTCGCCGGCAACCTGTCATATGCCCTCGACTGCACTGTATCCAAGACACTTGTGACATCTCTTGGGTACGCCATTCATTGGCCTTCCATCGACATCTAAAGGAAAAACTTTCAATAACCTTCATGTTTTCTTTTCACGCAAGCCAACTTGGCTCCGGATCAATTACTCTCTGTCAATGAGAATTTAGATTCTATTCATGTCTACTTCACTTCCTTGGCACAACAATCTGTTTCGTCAATTGCCAAGCAAGAATCCTTACGTCAGGAAATTGCCACTGCAAAAGCTAAATATTCAAAGTCAAACTGAAATCCAAGCTCAAGTCTTCAATACCAAGCAAAGAAGGTGCTCAAGCTTCTGCTACCCCACACCTTTCTAGGAAAACTGAGCTTTTAGACCAGCCGGTCAGCTCCTGCTCCCGAACCATTTTTCTGCTTCGGTTACGTCTCCTCGCAACTTGTCAACCTCACAATGGCCCACTATCTAAAGCTGAGATTAACGAGCTTTTTGAGCATACTGGTGATAATTTGAAACCTGTCGCATCCACTGCACATTCTCAGCACGTCAGATCATCCAATTCAACAGACAACTGGTTCGTTGCTGCCACTCTCAAAGGAGACTTCAATTATGTCCGCAGATGGGTTGACCATTCTTCGGCTGACAGATCCCATGCACCCCGAAACGAAAGCATTCTTTCCCGCAGCCCTGATAGCAGACGACGGGAAAATTTTCAATGTCACCGTTCAACCACCATTGACGGTCATATCTCGCGTTCAAATTTCTCTTTGAGCTCTGACCGCTCGGCAACCTTGTCTCCTCGGAAGCATGTTGAGGAATTGGTGAAAGTTAAAGCATCTTGTGCTAAAGTGAAAGCAACTTATGTGAATATGAAAGCGAAAGACTTTGAAGCCTTGATGACAAATGAAGTGGCCATGAAAACGAAAGGAAATGAAATCGACGCGGACGAAGAAGTTGATTCGAAAGCGAGAAAAAAGTGGAAATGGATGCGAAAGCATTAGCTGACCAGACGCGGAAACACGCTCGCTGCAATGATGAACATGAATAGAGGACTCTTAAAAGATGAAGACAGGAATCCTTCGATGATTTGGGTGAAGAGCCAAACCTCCCTTCTCGAAACCAGATGCATCAAGGCATGCCCACTTTGACAATGCCGCCCTTTTCAGACTATTCAAAACTGTGGAAGACGTAATCCCTGACATTTTTTTTTTATTTGAGCCCTCATCTGATGATCACCCTTTAAAGAACAGATGTCTTACCACCTGTTTTCACTTTGGTTTGAGAGATCGAATTCCAAGAAAACATTCGGTGTTAGGACAATCAACGATCCTCTTGACAAATATTCAGCGTAATAGTGGTGTTCTGACAGGTAGAGGAGAACCTTTGGAACTTAACAAGGAACCCCATCTTGCCCGGCCTGGGAAGAAAGACGTTTTTTTAGGCCTCAACCCGAAGTACTTCGAAACCTATACTCAATCTTGATATTTTGATATCTGAGGCTAAACTTGATTTCGGAACTTGTATGCAAATTCGTAAAAAGGGCCAATGCACTTTGTGAAAGACTTTCCACCGAAACAAACTCAGCTGAAGCAAAACATTTGGTGTTTTTAATTAATGAAGTCTTTAAGAATGCCTGCTCTGCATCTTTCCATTCAAGGAATTTGTTAACGAAAGGCCTTTTTAATTCCACACTCTTAGTTCGTGACTTGTCACTACAATCGGCACAAATCTCAATGACAACACGAATAACGCAACCAACCCATCCATGAAACCGTAACTTTATTCAGGGGATTGGTATCCAAATTAGCTCCACATCTTGATGTTGCCAGGAAACCCATGGAAGACAAATCCAAACCCCAGACTCTGCTATCAGACAAACCACCCTACTAATAACTACTCCAAGCAAAACTACAAGAATGACTGGCCAAAATCCAGAAACCAATCCTCACAAGATGTACCCATGCGGATGCGTGATAGGTAGCGAAGCGGAAAGTTATTGAACTTTAATCTCTAGGTCAAACAGCATTATGAGAAGGAGAATGCTTTTAAGATAGGTAATGTATATTTTAATATAACAATAGAAACCAAAATCAACCAGGTTACACTGGTATTTTGGAGTTTTTGTTAAACTTATTTAGCGCAACTGACATCCGGAAATTGTATTTTTTAGCCGACGAAAATGTATATTACCTATTTTAATAGTAGTTTCCCCCTTTTGAGCTTATTTCCCCTAGAATCTTGAAAGTCGTCTTCCCTGCCAAGCTCGTACGGTACTGAGCATGCGGGGGCTTAGGTCGGCTTATATAAGCTCCGGCGCAGTTTTCAGTTGGCATCATTTCTCCTAGGGCGATCACCGCGTGTGGTTGTTCTGAGCCTCCCCGGATCGTCGATACCCTCCGCATACCTCCGTTCCGCGTAAGGACATTTCCTCCGTTCCTTTCAAAGAGGTTACTTGACCCTCCGTTGCTCCAACGGACTAATTGCGGCATCATCCGTTTCTCCAGTTTTGGATGATCCTCCTCCGCCCTCACAAAGTTTGCTTCCATCGTCCTTCCTTTCCTCGGAAGGTTTATCGTCTACCGTTCCTCTGGCGTCGCTGCCACACAATACTAACTCCGGCTTTAGCCTCCTCTTCCACCAGTGGTTCAGGTTTTTCTCACCCTCTGCACTGGGGAGGGTCTCGTGCCCTTCCGTCGTCCTTACATCTCCCTCTGCAACGACAGTTTCCACAGCTTCCTCCTACTCCTTAAGCTAGGGCCTTAGTGGGACTCTTTACCTAGATGCTATGGCTCCATACTATGTATTCTGTATACTCTATATCTTTATTAATGTATTCCAGTAATGCTATGTACTTTGATGTATGGTCCAGTCCCTGGAGATCAGTAGTCAGGATGGCTCTGGCCTTGCCTGCCCCTAGGGGTAGCTGCTAGCAGAGATGGCTCATGGGATACCAGGATATAGTACAGGAAGTACCTTGCACCACTAGTGGCAGGTACTGGCTGCAGCTCTAGGTACTTAAAGGCCTTGCAGCCTCTTGCAGCCTCACTCTGGAAGCTAGTCCCTAACCAGCTAAGAACTCTTCCTGAGGCATGCCACTCTGCTAGAAGCCCTGATCAGAGCATCCTTGAACCACTGGACAACATCTCCTAAGGACAGACCGCATGGCCCTGGAATAAACTCTGAATTTACCATCCTTCTGGCGTTCTTCCTTGTGCCGGGCATGCACCTGCCAGGCGTTCAGGCCGTGCCCCTGCGGCACATTCTTCCATTTACTGTGGGGTTGGGACGGTTAAACTTTTAAACGGTTAACCGGAAGTTGAACATTTAAACGTTTAGGATTTTACGTTTATTTACAACCGAAAAAATGGGAAGAGGATACTAAATTTGTAAACATTTTGTTGTATGGTGTCAGTCTTATGTTGTATCTCGCATCATACTTAGCTTTTTATATTATTATTAATTATTTTATTCTGATTAGGTATCCATACATTTTGTTTTTACTGTATCCGATTATCTGAACTGCTCTTGGCCAAAAATACCGAAAAACTTCGGCCAAAAAAAACGCTACACTTTCTGAACTGGGCGATCTTGGAATGCTGACATTCCACTGGTTATGCTTCTGCAGTATTTTATACCCACTCTTGACATTTTTAAAAATGTTTTTATTACCTTAAAGCTGTTTAAAGGCCTCAAATTTAACGAGCGTCGAAAGCGCTCGCGCAATACATTGCGGGCCGCCATCTTTGGCTCCTAGCCGGCTGTACACAAAGGACGTGTGCACACTATCTCCAATGGAAACGACCGTGACTCGCTTTGCGTGACATCATTTAACGACTGGCCCCGAAGCGTTCAACAAGCACCTAACACGAATTAACCAATCGGAGCTCGCGACACTAAAGAAGGCACCAGCAGCCGTTGAAACGGAGCAGTTTATTCGTTGAAATTAATGTCAACATCGATGGCAGCCGGAAAGGGGATTTCCCCGGAATTCCTAGAGTTCAAACGCGACAAGATGGCGGCCGCATGATCCGTGATTAATGTGTCACGATAGCTTAAACCACTTGCTATTTTCATCACACAAAAGTATTTTACGCCAGCTTTGACGACATCACCAACAAAAATATTAATCAAGGTAAATAAAAAATGTTATGATTAGGCCTACTGCAAGATTTAGTTCCCGCTTCGAACGATCAAATAGACAGAAAAAACTGGTACCCGGTGTCCGTTAGTCTGTTAATGTTACTGTATCGATTCGATGAACTTATATGTGAAGTTTGAAAGGTGTTTGCGTATTTTTTTCCCGATAATGTTATCTGACTTTACCGAATATCAGCAACGATCGTTTATAATACTCTAATTTTTTTTTTTAATAATTTACGGTACAATTTAAGTTTATCTTTGGAAATGTAAATACTGAAAATTCCATAGTGGTTTTTACTCTGAAAATTCATCTCACTTGTTAAGTTTAGGATGAAAAACACGCACAATTTCAGAAAGGAGAATACCATACCAGTATTCCTTGCTAATTTTCGACAGACTGGGAGCGTCTGACCTCATCAGGCACTACTACACTCTTGAAAACTGTTGTTTACATTCTCTTCATCTTTATCTTTTGAACTCGGCGTTCCAAAATGGTGTGGCTTCTGGTACTTGTTAGGCACACTGTCCCACTGATCTGTAAGAATACGTGAGAATTCTTCCCTCAGGAGAAAACGGATTCCCGGGTTTGAGGGGCCCTGCGTGTTCATAAGGTGCGCCTTTCTCCCTAAATGCTGCTGGATTGCGAGTGACCTCGGAACCAGACCTCGGGGTCTGGTTTACTAAAAACTTAAAATCACAAAACACAAACTTAAAACAAAAAATTTGTGCTCTGGCCTTCCAACGCTCTGCCATTGTAAATAAATGCTTCACGTCTGGCAGCGTTCACATCAAAGTTTGGGCGTTCAAGGTGTTTGTGAGACCACTACTTGAATATGCTGCCCCGGTTTGGTCTACGGATCAACTGGGTGGACATTGATCTCATCGAATCGGTACAACGCAAGTTTACGAAACGCCTACCTGGTCTACGGGATCTTAACTATGGCGAACGTTTGGCCAGGACTGGGCTTGAATTACTTGAACTTCGTCGAATCAGATTTGACCTAATCCTCACTTACAAAATTCTGAGAGGATTGATCGATGTAAATCTACCTTTCTTCGACTTGGCCACAGGCAGGATGTACACGCGTGGTCATTCTTGGAAACTTGCTGTACAGGCTGCACGTACAAACTGTCGCAAGAACTTTTTCTCCGTACGTGTTGTGAAAGTTTGAAATGCTCTTAAGGAATCAACTGTTGAACAGTCCACAGTGCATGGATTCTGTCGTATGTTAATGCTCGAAAACCTAACAGTCTTTTTGAAACGCCCACTCACAGAAATTTTATAGGTCTTTCTTTTGGCTTTATTGTTCCTTTAAATCTAGGCTCGGTGTTAGTGGTTCAGAGCCCTTCTGCAGTCCTTCCACGTGTTGGTGGTAAATTGTATTTATTTATTTATTTGACTCCAGTTCTTTCAGATGTCTGTCAAAACGGGAACTTGATTTTAGCAGGGTGGATGTTCTATCCCATCCTATCTTAAGTCTAGTTTCTCTGTGATGGGTAGCAATGCTGTTTTACCCTTGTTCGGACACCTTTTCTCGTTTCACCAATATAAACAGCATCGCACCCATCACATGGAACCCGATATACTCCTTCCCTAGTATTTTGGATCTTGGCCAATATATCTTTCTTTGTTTGCCAAACATATTAACCTGATAATTTTAGCATTACATTGTCCTCAATTAATGTTTTCCTGGAGGTTTTTTAGTTGCCTGTAGCCGCCTGCTTGCGTGTCCCACTGCGCATGCGCAGCCCTCTCTATATAAGCGAGAACGTGGTTGGTTTCGGCATTCATTTTCCTCCAGAGGTTCCTACGCGTCACCTCGATTCCCGCCTTCACACAGGAATTTGGATTTTTACTACCTCGGATGCTGTGCTCCCTCCGGCTGCTATCCCGCCCGCCCGCGATGGCCGCTACACGCCCGGCTTAGCCGGAACATGCATGTCGTCAACGACGTAGTTGACTCCCCAACGCACGCCGCCATCTCCGACGATGACGACGACGTCGACATCGACTCAGACGACGTCGACGTTGTTGTCTCTCTGCGTCCAGACGTCTACGTTCCATGCCTCTTCCCGACCTCCCGGCCTTGGAAAAAAATTTACGGCAAGTCAAATCGATCGGCCGTGGCCGTGTTTATATGCTCCTTCGATCGTCCGCGACGATAGCCATGCGCCCGGCCTGGCCGGGATGAGCATGTCGTCAACGGCGTAGTTGACTCCCCGCTACAATATGGCCAACGCACATCGCCGTCCCCGGACCTCATGTCGGCAAGTCAAGACGCTTCCGGGACATCAAAGGAAACTCCGTTTGGCCGCATCCCCTCATCTTGGCCTTACGACCACCAACTCTCGGCTCTGTCTTCGCCCACGCATTTGGACCTTTGTTTTCGCCCTTCTTCATTATGATGGCTCCTGCAAATGACGATGCTGTGCCCGCGTCGCCAACGACGCAGTTGTCTCTCTGCGTCTAGACGTCTACGTTCTACACCTCTTCACGGCCTTGTAAGAAGATTTACGGCAAGCCATATCGTTCGGGCGTGTTATCTACTTCACTACTGCCCACCTACGACGACCGCTGGGCGGCCGGCTTAGACCGGATTGCCTATGTCGCCAACGAAGAGGATGTCTCTCCGCATCAAGGCGGCCAAGCTA
>JAHWFP010244362.1:0-54275 GCA_023313725.1 Lithobius niger
TGATCCAAAAGTAAAGCATGCATGTCAAAATGGATGTAATTGCCCTTTAAAGGTTGTACACACCAAGGTGGCTTTAAAAGTATTGATTCAAAATCGAAAAAGTTGGGAAGCGCTATTTAGGATCACATCAACAGCCCATCTTAACCACAGTCTTTTATAGCAGACGACGTTATGTAATGGACGTATCGTTTGGTGCTGAAACTTCTGAAGAAGGTGGACACCGTCCAAAATCCATCGAAAATTTAAGTGGACAAGTTTGTTGTTCATCTGTGTGGCATTGTGTAGTAAGTTTTTTCAACAATGTCGTTAACACGCCCCAGTAAATCCACACACCGATAGCCGATTTTCTCCGACATTCTTTTAACATCGGTGATGCACATAACCAGTAGTATATGGGTTGGCACTTTATAAAACATTTTCACACCATTTTTTTGCAACTAAAACTTTGGGCACATTCGTTAAACACCTACTTTAAAATGGCATTACCACCTATTGAAAGTCTGCAGAATCTGGCAACATGTAACGCTTGCTTGCATCAAGCAAAGGAATGCACAACGCCATTTCTTGTCACAAAACAAACAAGCCACGACCTCCTTAATTATTCAGTGAAAAATTTGGTACGTCCTCGTGCACCTCCGTGCAAGCTGTAAAGGTTAACACTGTCACTACCGCTAGATGGCGCCAGGGTATTTTCGTTCTCTTTTTAATCGGTGATAGTGCCACTTTAATATGACATACGAAGTAGGGATGATGATAATTATTTAATACCGGGTTCCCACTCTTTTCCCAAATTGAGATAAGCTACAAGTTTTGTGCATGCTTAATCTGTCATATGAGGTAGGGATGATGATAATTAGTTAATACCTACCCTTTACCAGGTTCCCACTCTTCTCCCAAGTTGGGGTAAGCTACCAATTTGGTGCATCCTTTTTCTTTGGCACAGGATGTCAGTAGGCTGGACACCAAATCAGGGGCAAGACAGTTGACACCAATAGCAACCAACTGATCTTCCTTAACTGACTCAACACATTTCTTCACTGTCGTCCGGTAAAGATCCCCATAGCTAGTGTGCAGGCCATCCTAAGTTGACAAAAAAAAAGGGACGCAGTCTTTTATTTAAGCACTAATAATGGGCTTAGTGAGTAGGCAACAGAACGCAATGTTAAAGTTTTGTATGCAAAGACATCTTATTTTGACCCTCACTTTGGGATGCAAAGATCCCAACCATGCACTACCATGTTTGGGATAGAGGAACGACAAACAGAACAGAAACGGCCATGCACATGCACTACCACGTGCATGGGCTTTTCTGTTCTTTTTGTCGTCGCTCTATCTTTTAAAAACCCAGGTCGATGAAGAGAGTCGAGAACGCCACTGCGCGTGGGCGTGCGTGTCGCAGTATGACACTCGTACCTACGTCATTGTTGGAAAGCTTCCTTTAAGGTGACACTACTAAGTGGATCCTGTCTTCATCTGCTATGCCGTGAAGACAGGTGTCTACATCATGCACAGTTTGTAAAGGCACATTTTGCTGAGTTGGCCAGGTTACTGGTGACAATGAGTAGTTGTTGGCATGTTTCACCGAAAGGTAAATGTGTTCTTTTTCCTGTACAAACTCATCAAATCATCTCTTGAAGTAATCATGCGTGATTTTGATGTGCAGCGGGCCTTTGGCCACGCTTTCTAGCACCACTTTTTGCCTAGGTGTAGACTCGAAAGTTGGAACCTACTGTTTTACAGGTGCCAGCTGTACCTAAGCCTTCCAAAGTTGCTGTAGTCTTTCCTTAGGTCAGAATGGCAGCAAATGATACTGTGTGCACAGACCTTTGTGCTTTCATGGGTACTGTTGCTGACAATTCCCTGCTGGTTCTTTCTTGGTGCCATGTTTACGACCGTGTCGTGGGTTCTGCCACATAACACTGTCTGGTTCCCTTGCAAAACCCTTTTTAATTTCTGCACTTCAGCTTTGTTTCAAGCAAGCTAAATGATGCTGCAATACCATTTCTGCTGTTAGTCTTTAGTTTATTGAGACGTCGATGAGCATTTCTGGCCGCCCTCCTTTTCTCTTATGTAGCATACTGCCGAAGCTGGTCACCTTGTGCTGGCATGGCATTCTCCTGTCGCTGTCAGTGGGTTCTGTCCATTTCTTGTGGACGGTCCATCCACTGGACTCGCTCCGGACTCTTAGGCCTGCAACTGCCAATCGTTTGGCGCTGCCTTCCGTCCATTTTTCTAAAAAAGGTAGGCAGTAAGACTGGAGTAAAGCTTTATGTCCTGTCCAACGTTGGAGGTGGAAAAGGGACATGATATCTCAAGTTGCATTTTTCTTTTAAATACCCGAAGATGCGAGCAGGCGAGGGTTAGAGGCGAGTGGTCAGTGGTTCGCGTGACCATAACCATTTGCAGTAGTGGGAGTTTTTTGTTCCCTCACAGCCCCTGCTTGTTCTTTTTTCTCCTCTCGCGAACCTTGCTGCAGTGAAGAAGGTTTTAAAAGGAAAACATGACTGTGTTCACGCCTGTTGTTTTCCTTTTTAAATTGTTACAACTCGTACGAAAGTTGGATTTCCTGTTTGAAATACGAAAAGGTCCGTCTGTGACTGTCTTGCTATCTTCTAGTATTTTATCAAGTGTAACCAGATCGTCATAGTTGTAAAATGGCACATGCTCATAATCTTTTTCTATTTGAATCAAGTACTTTAAGCATCCTTGGCTGATGTCACAGAAAACCCATGCACAGGGATGGGACCTCTCAAAATCCAGACCAAAGTGAGAATCAATTAACAAGACATATAAATTGACAACTCAAATTGAAGCTTCTGTACAAAGTGAATCTAAAGTGGGCAACCGAGTTATCGACCGAGTTTGGTACACTTGCCTTGTGCATGAGACGAAGTAAGGAGAGAGCTATTTGGAACCTTAACCTAATCCAACTGTTGAATCTTTCATTTCCACACCGTTACCAGAGGATTCAGTTTTTCGAAACTTCACGTAAATGGTAAATAAATGAGGCAAAACAGCTTACAATTTGTTGAAAATTCTTTTTTAACTGACAGTCATTAGCCATCTCTCAATAACGTGTGTCAACTGCTTCTAGTATAAAAAAAAAATGAAAATACAGTTGATTTTATGTTTATGCCTATTACTATTTCTACTAATTACTAAATCCTCGATAAACAAAATACGAATGCCACAGATTTCAGAAAATAAATGACAGTTATTATTAGAACTGGTACTGTGCCTTTTGAAGTTTCAGGTTCGCAAGTTTTAAATTGTAGAAAGACCAATCTTTTTTTAATGCTATTCTTAATGCAAAAAAAAAATTGGTCTACTAATGCAACTAATTAATTAATCACTCTACATTGTTTGTATCGATGTGCTATCAGTGGCTTGCAGCGACAGTAATGTGCAATTGTGCAAAACAAAGGATGTAACAAACTTATAGCCTTTAAAATGCAAATAGTCTACTACAATTTTAAGAAATGTGTTTAGAAAAATAGTGCTGACATAAACAAATTTGCTCCAATTTATAACAACATTCAAACGGAAATATTCAACTATAATTTAAAGAAATGTGTTTGGAAATCCAATTAAAAAAAACGGTGTACAAACAGTTTTAATTCTCCAAATCTGAAGTATTAAAAACTGTTTGTACACCATTTTTTAAATTGGATAGCCAAACACATATTCTGAAGTATTAGTTTGTGAAAGCTCTCAACTCAAAAGTTATGTACCGTTCATTAATTGGAACAACTAAACAATATCACATTCTGCGGTCTTAGTGGAGTGAATAGCAAATCAATTGACAGTGTGATAAACGTTTTGTGTGCAACTTTCACATAAATGAGAAAGCTTTTGTGAATATGGTTTTAAATTCTGACCAACTTACAATGGTTGCAAGAGGCAAATTGCCAACAACGTCATATCGGGCTAACAATGGTCAAGTTAATCAGGACCAAGTTAAGAGCTCGTGTTGATAATCCTGAAGCTTTTTGCTGCCAGCCTAAAAAGGGACATCAACTCAATCCACCATGTCCTCATGTTGCAGTCAAAAGAGCTCATTAAGTTAATCCAGGTGTGATAAGACAGTCTAAAATAAACGTGCATTCCTAATCCTGAAGTATCTCTGGTAATCAAAGAATGCCAACAAACGATGCCTTTGAAACTCTAGTTGGGTAAATTCAAGGATGTTAAGGTAAGAACAAAGACATTTACAACATTACAGCGTGCCAGCATCGTGCACCTGATGGATTGTGATAGCATCAAAAGCAAATAATTATACAGCAAAGTTCACATAGCTCATAAATAAATTTTGACGTTTTGTCTCATTAACTGCATGCCATTCATAATTGTCTCTTATAATGTCTATGAAAAATGTTTTGATAGTCTAATAGTGTTGAAAGGAGCTGGTTTCCATACTGAGTTTATATGACTCAGTTTTGTATCATTAGATCAATATACGTAATTATGTAACATTTGCAAACTCGTTCATTTTTGCGAGTTTGTTCCGAGTTTGACATAGATTTGATGTCACTCCAGACCTAAGGAAATGTTACGTGTGGAATACAGCAAAATAGTGATATGTCAGTACATATGCACTCGTCCAGTTGTTTCCCAGTAGCTCCCCGAGACTGACCGCTGAACTCCGATCCCTTCCACCTCCTCCTCCTTTTTCCCTCCCCCCCTCCCTCCTCCTCCCTCCCCCCTCCCTCCACCTCCCATCTCCCCATTGTCAGGACCTTCACCTCATGGAAGTCCTTGTAGCTTGACACCAACACCAGTTGCTCCCCCTCCCCTTCCTCCCCCATCCTCAGACGTGCACCCCCCTCCTCCCTCCACTCCTCCTCCCCTGTCCTCCCCCTCTTGCCAATTCCTTGCGACCTGTTGCTGCCGCACTGAGCTCTGAGCACAACACTCCATCAGTGCAAACTCTTACTCAAACCGACTTGTGCACCATCCAACATGGCCCTCCACCGTGCGAGCACCCTACCTCAGTGACTGTCGAATTACCCGGAATGATCCAGCCAGATTCCAACCCCTGGCTAGTCAACCTCTCCTCGCACACCCTGAACAACGCTGAAAGAGAGGTTCTTTCCCTTGATCTTAAGTTCATTCCAGTGCTCAAGTGTGATCGTGTTAAGCATGAAACCAACATGGCTGCGGACGTTCAGCTGCTCATTGAGCGTTTCCAATGGGCACCGGCCGTAGCCCGTGAACTCCACCTCGCTGCTCTGACTAACAGCACTCAGCAGAAGGACAACTTGACCCCTGCACAGGTTCTTGCGCTCCGATCTCTGCGAGACAATGATAAGATTGTGGTCATAAGGGCCGACAAGGCGAACACCACCATCGTCATGGACAGGATTGAGTACGATTCCAAAGTGCTGGAAGAACTCCGAAATTCAGGACTGTACACCCCTGTGCTCTATAATCTTGGTAACAGATTCCACCAGAGCCTCACCTCGAGCATTGCCCAACTTGTCAATGATGGCCTGATCTCTGAAATTCAAGGAACTAGGCTCCGGCCTGATCCTGACTCAAAGCTACCCCAGGTGTTTGCCCAGGTTAAAATCCATAAAGAGGGAGCTCCACTCAGGCTCATCACTTCTGCAAAAGGAGGGCCTGCCCAGCGGCTTGACTGGTTCCTTAGTCCTCGGTTGAAGAAATATTTGTGGGGCACTAGTCGTCTTTCCAATACCCTCCAATTCACGAAGATCCTTGGCCAGCTTCGTCTCCAACCTAGAGACCTCCTCACATCCTTTGATGTCCGTGCGTTGTTCCCAAGTCTTAGCCACAAGCTCATTCTGGAGATGTTCGACCAATCCGCCCGTAAACTCGATGTTGAGGACAGAGAATTTGAGCTGGACAGACGCATCCTCAAGGCCCTCCTGTCAAACATCTTTGTGAGTTTCCGCGAAGAGTTGTTCCAACAGACCCGAGGCACCCCCATGGGGTACTCGAGTTCACCGTGTCTGGCGGAGATTGTGCTTCAGTTTCTGGATGCCCACGTTTTGTCCTCTCACCCCGAACTTCGAGTGTGGACTAGATATATTGATGATACCTTCACTGCGCTTCCCGAAGACCGTCTTGAACCTGTCAAGCATACCTTGAACAACTGGAGCAGCTGTCTTGAGTTTACGTCGGAGGTTGAGCAACGCGGATGCCTTCCTTTTCTAGACGTTCTAGTCCATCGACGAGGCAACTCCGTTGTCTGGGAACCGTACACCAAGCCTACCCAGAGCACTAGGATGATTCCATTCCACTCCGGGCATCCCAAGTCACAACTCCTTGCTGTGCTCGATAACGAGATGGTACGGATCAAGTATCGCACGATGTCCAACGCAGATGCAACCAAGCACTTCCTCCAAGCCAAGGAGAAATTTCTCAATCTAGGTTATCCTGCCCGCCTGATTAATAAGGCCATCGCTAAGGCTAGGAGATGGCGAGAAAACCAGTCTCCAGTCATGCAGTCCCCAGCGCCTTTCCAAGTTGTGTCCTATTGCCCCAGCAAGGGAGACCGTGTGAAGCGAATCCTCTCCCGTGGAGGGGTCCGGTGTTTTTTTCGCAACCCCCCGAATCTGAAATCACTGCTGCAACCAAAGAAGAAGCAGACCCACACCCTAGCTCCTTCGCCGACGCCTCCACCACCTCCAGATACTGGGCCAGCGCACCCTCCTGCTGCTACCCCTCTCCTTGAGGAACCTCTGCCAGGACCAAGGGAACTTTCTCTGGAGCTACGCGGGTCAACCACCGATACAACACTAGATCCCAGAGCAGGAACGTCGGTCCTATGATTCCACCGACTTGCCAGGAACTACACCTAACAACGGACACTACAACTGCTCCTCCTCCCCCCTCGGATGACCCCGAGGTTCTCTGCAGCCTCCCGCAGAACAAGGCAGCGGTATATGCTATCCCGTGCTCGGACTGCGACGCCATCTATGTGGGCGAAACCAAACGTCGAATTAGCACCCGAGTTCGAGAACACATGAAGGCTGTGGAGAAACGGAAAGCCAAACGAAGTGCAGTTGCTGCTCGCCACATCTCCAAAAATCACGAAATTGCTTGGAAGAGAACCACAATGCTTCTGAAATCTGACACACAGTCTGAGCCACATCTTCGAGCTTTGGAAAGCATCTCCATCCATCACTTCCAGAATGCCAAAAAATCTCTCATGAACAACCAAGAAGCCTCACATTGCGATGTCAATCGGATTATTACACCAGAATTGACACAACGATTGAATTGCAAGTGGAAAGCGCTCCTCCCTCCTATCTCTTCCCAAGCTCCACAGATGGAGCCACTGCTCGCCGCATCTTATCCCTCCTCCCAAACCGGAAGCACAAACACGTGCGGGAAATTCAAAACAACTTCCCGTTTCTCCAAGTCAAAACGCGTTCAACGCTCGAAGTGCCTGAGGAAGGTGGGAGATCTGTCAAAAAGATAAAGACCACCGAAAATTCGCACCCTGATTTGTGACAATCGAGGGACAATTTTGGTAAATAGCGTACCATGTTTAATTAATAGTGATATGTAACTAAATAAAATTAAATGTCTCCCAAGGCTGTTAAAAACAGAAAACAAAAAGCCTTCAAGAAACGATCCCAAACAGAAAAAAACTAGTAATACTGTGCATTTATAGTCTTGGGTAAAATGTAAGCAATATTTTATACTTTTCTACCAAAATGGTAAGTTTAATTTCCTCCAGGATTGTATGGTTCAACCCCCTGCAGTTATTTCGAAAAATGCACGAATACGTATGAACCTCAATACTACCTACACAGCTAACATTTTTCCCGAAAATAACAACTTTAATTTCCAGTACGATTCTGGTATGAATGGTTCATCTAGTGAACTAAGCTAGTTTGTGTCGAAAAACGTGTGAATCTGCACAGACCTCTGCCACCTTCTTACCATTTCAATTTTCAGAAAAATTCTGGTGAACCTAGTGAACTAAGGCTTATAATGACTGAATTGTATTAACCCTTTGACATACAATTTTTTTCTGGTGATTTCCTTTTTTTTTTAATCCCATATGATAGTTGAGTCGGTCGTGGGACTCGAACGCGCGGACACTTGGTTTGGAGACGAGGACGCTGACCACTGGGCTGTTGCAGCTCGCTTTGCTGGGGGTCCCCTCACAAAGCTTGCTGCGCGCGTGGGGACTTAGTTTTTGTCCTTAAGCTGATGTAAGCTGGTTTGAGTGAGGCAGTCGAATCGACGACTCGTTATGGGAATGGGGGGAGGGGGGGGGGGAAAGAGGCTTAATGGCGCGTCGACAGCTTGGGAATGGGTTAACAAAACTGGCTGAGAGAGGACTCTACTAAATTATAATCATTTATCAATAATTCAGCTGTTATCATAGCTTTGAAATCACGTGCTATAAAAATGGAAAGAATTTGTGCCAATTAAATACCAAATTAAAAATGTAAGCTACTTACCAAAAAATAAATAAGAAGTAGTCAAAATGACTGTTGCTCATGAAAGTAAAGACACTGTTGCTGCTTTCGCAGGAATCGTTGGAATATTTCTTAGTTCCATAATGGACGTGCAATGGGAAACATACTTTCATTATCTTTAACGAGAGAGGTGATGTTCCAACAGTTTTCACTCCGTAAGTACATAACTAATTGGAATTTTAACGATGATCGGCCAATTCTGTGGACATTTATAAGCTACATGTAAAGTTTGATATGGGTAGATGAGTAAGCGCTGCTTTTTGTATGCATGTTTACCAAGCCTATACAACAAATTTGGTTTAAAATAATTAAAATGACAGAGACATTAAGCATAAAATGTTTGCTTTAACACCGAGGTCAAACCTTATTCAACGACCGAAAAAACTTTTTTATCAGTGTAGTGGGTTACGGATGTCTTCATTTTTATGAGGATATCCACACAAATTGTTTATAATAAAGTAGTTGTGATTGTTAAAAGCACTGCTATAACTACCGTATATTCTATTGGTTTCTTATTATTTACAGAAGATAAGTAACCACTAAACCTCCCACTTGCAACAATCGAGTCTTCCAACAAACGATAGCAATGGAACTGACCAGTCTTACAAAAAATGGCTCAAAGCAAAACGAAAAGTAAAACAGCAGTAATCGGTGTTGAAATACAAATGAGAACAAATGAGTTATACCCATGGTTTGCAACAACACCTTGCAGTATACAAAATCTACTCCTTTAATCAAGCTGCTCGCATACATAGAGATCTCTAGATAGACTGTTTCTCCCTTGTTTGGACTCGTCAGTAGAGAATACTCTGTGGATGAGAGCACAGGTACCTTGCTGATGGTCAATTAAAAAGCTCAAAACCAGACTGGTTTCAGTAAGCTAAAAAGCAGAAACTACTGCTTGTATGGGGCTCCATTCTACTGAATGTTAGACACCCAGATTTAGGCCTATTAATGGCAGTTGACCACTTAAAATCAAGCTGCTCTCATTCATACAAATCTGTAGACTGCTGTTTCGCCCTTGTTTGGGCTAGTCAGTAGAGCTTGTAAATTTACCACCAGCAAGGTACCTGTGCTATCATCCACAGAGTATTTTCTGTTGACAAGCCCGAACAAGGGCAAAACGGTCTGTCTATAGATCTCTCTGGGTGAAAGCAGCTTCATTTTAAGTGATCGACTGCCATAAATAGGCGTAAATGTTGGTGCCTAACATTCAGTAGAATGGAGCCCCAAACAACCAGTAGTTTCTGCTGGTTAGCTGGCTAAAGCCAGTCCGGTTTTAGGCTTGTACTCTACTCCAATACCTCTGATGCCAGCATTTGCTGTTGACATCTAGATGGTCGTGGAAATCCCTTATTTTCCCTATCATTGTTGCAAACTACAGTATAACCAACATAAAAATGATAAAACTGTAAAATAGAAACAAACTAGTATTAGAAAAATATGACAGCTAAAAAAATAAAATCATCGATTAGTAGACTTTCTTTTACTTATAAGAGTGAATTTTATTAAATTTGATACGCGTTAAACAGAATTTTGTGAAGATAATGCACGTTGAATGGTGGTGTGCGCTCCAACTTTAATAGAAAATAGTTGATTGATTTTAAAATGATTTCTATCATTAATTTCAGAATTTATGAACCCATAAGAGGCATCAGATTTAAACTCGCCATATGTGTCCGTTTTTTACTTTTATTTTATAGCGATGCAATTTCTTCGTGAGAGAAACGACAAATTTAGAAGATTGAGAAATTACAACTCTTGATGTTTGTTTAAATTTATGCACGTAAACCGGAAGGATATTGTATAACTGTGCCAAACCATTCTAGTTTGTGAGCAGCTAGTGAAACCATTCAGTGTAAAATTAACACGAACGCAATATAAAATAATAAAGTGAAAAGTCAACTTATTGCACGTGGAAATAAACCACAAGCAAAACATGTTCAAATATACGTTTTTGTTAACCCTAATAAGCCGAAATAGTTAAATTATTCAGTATTTATATCACATCACAACATGCAGCTCACAAAACACGCAACACACGGGACAGTGACTAGTTTCAAATCTATCTCTTCCATTGTTTAGCACTAGCACTGTAAAGCGTTTCAGTATGAAAGGAAAGCATTAATAATAGCGGAAAAATTCAGAAATTTCTCAGCTTGTTGCTCACTTGTCCTCTATAGTAATAGACAACTTAGTTTTATATTTGATAGTGATGGAAATATTTCCCAAGCAGGCCAACCATGCTCTATTGTGTCAAAAGAGAAACTTTAAAATTCCAGCAAGCGCCCTACACAATATTACTCTGTAGGTCCTGATGACCAATAGCTAGTATGCAAGCTCGCACAGCTGTAGCTTGCAACAGTGGTCACGTTTTTTGCGGTTTTCGTGGCTGAGTGGTGGCAGACGTCGTAGCTTATCTGGTGGCTGACTGGAGACGGACATTTTCACCAAGTCCCCGCTAGTCTGGACGCGGTAGCATAAGAGACAACCAGGCTCTTCAATGGCTATAACGTCTATTTTGGCCTTACTTCGGAGGTTCTCTATTGTTTTTTGTGTCAAAATTAATATATATTTAATGGTTTTGGGATGCAAGAAGACACAAAGTACAATTTTTTTTTTTATTATTACTGGTGCTAGAAGGCAGAGCCAAGGCAGTTAATCTCAGACTTGTAGATAGAAAATTGACATTAGACCACATACTCTAGCTAAATTACCACATTGGAATTCAGACTGAATTCAACATGAATTCAACATATCCAAAATTAATATTACGAAACAGTGAGATGAATGCAAGTAACAAAATAAACTAGTAGATATACGCTATGGTACGAAATTCTATCCATAATTCTAAATGTTTCGTGTGGATTTTCAGTGCTATGCTCGTTTGCTCGGAACACGTCAAATTTAAATCAGATGGGTTTATCGTACCTTGCACGAGAAGCTGAGCCAAGCCTTTGCATTGGGGAATTCTCTTAGCAGCTGAATAAGGGCTTGACCTTCCATGGCTGAAGGGATAGTTTCCATAGCAAGAAGATCAACCCCTGCTTCGACCAGAGCTGCCATACGAGGACGATGCCAGTCTTTTAACTCCTGAAAAGAAAAACTAAAAAGTAAGAGCTTTGCTGGTTGCAACAGCAACCTAGTTATCTGGATCAGGACGTTGAAGCTACATTGAGCACAACACTTATTAATCTGATGAGTTTCAATGCAAGAAATTTTAGTCAAAATTCCTCACTTTTGTCACTGGAAAGTACTTTTGTGGTCAGTTTTGACACAACTCATCCTTACTGCATTTATTAATGATTAACTGTCAAACAGTACAATATCAAGAATGCACAAGTACTTTTAATTCTCAGGAAAGAGCTCATCCTCGCATTAAAGACTACTCACCTAAGTTTAACTGAAGTTGCAACTAAGCTTATATTTTGGTAAAAGTCCACCCTATATTGTTTTTGGCTGCTAGTTAAGTAAGCTGTAAACATATTCCTACATATTCCTCAATATTACTACTTCTAACAGTGCTTTCGTTACTTCAGCTTCCTTTTTGTTTTTCGTTAGTCCCAAGTAAAAAAACTCAAATAGTTTACCTAAATCTGCAATACATTGAGGAATACTATGTGAATTCTGTCAATGACCCCTTACCGGATGTCCAATGTTTAACACAAGCTGCTGCTCTTGTAAAAGTCCATCCCCTCTTCACAAGGAATTTTTAACAGTGGGGATGGGTATTTACCCAAGTTTACAGTAGTCAGAAAGAAAAGCACTCAGAAACTTATAAAATAAAGTATTTTCCACTTTTGCTTTAGTTACTTTGGAGATTTGTGTCACACCCAGACGAAGCCATCGTGCCAGAAAGCAAGAGGGACAATTTTGCTAGGTAATTCCAATCGGAAATTCTTATACCTTTTACATGCCACAATCAACACAAGCATTAGACAGGGTCTTTTCTCGTCCCCAATAGGCCAGGGGGCTAAGGTCAAGCTCGACCTAGGGCACACGAGACAGTTGTCATCAGGCCACCTTGCCCAGCAAGATCAAGTTACTGTTTCCGAACTGCAAGTGCCTACAAAACTGAAAATGCTTTGATATGTGAAAAACTGACGAAAATATTGCAAAAGTGGCTATCGATTCTTGTACCAAAAAGCTGATAGTTTACCTCAATTGACATCGAGAGAACGTAGTTGCCATTATATTCTGATCCGTCTGCTAGGTAAGCTCCATACGGGCCAATGGATCCTGCTATTAATGGTTTTTCTCTATCAACTAAAAAAACAGTATTGCAATTATTTGATGGGAAGTAATTGTATACGCATTGGCTCGTTAAATTGAAAATCGGCCAAAAAAATGTATGCAAATGGGACAACAAAACTACGTGAAATATTAACCCTTTCAATATGTGGTCACCCCTTCATCCTTGGGTTAGGGTTGTCGGTGTCCTTCACAGTCGTGCATAACGTCGTGTGGATTGTCACCAATATGTGGCCGAAGTTATTATTTGGCCACGATTCAGCTATATGCTAAAAAAAAACTTTACTGCTATGGTATAATAATAATACCAATTTGATTGCGAAGCATTAGAGTACAGTAAGGATTTCCAGGATCACTAACACCTTACATCATAGGATGACAAGGAAACACAACAATATCTCATGTCGGGCCCGCAGTAGCTGGCTTGCATTATATTATGGTAAATTTAGATAGGTTGACATGATGCAGTCAACATTTGACGTTGTCAATGGATGTAGCTAAAACAGTAGAAGGCAACTGATTCCATATATTAACCCCACAGTTGCAAAAGAAATATTTGCAACAATCTAGTCTTGTTGAATTCACCCTTAGCTTAAGTGGATGACCTCTTGTCTAATCACTTCCCTGAACGCAGAAAAGTCCATTTTGCCGGCCCTCCTGACTGGTTGTCTAAAAATGATTTCTTTTGCCTAGGAAAACATAGATAACCTGTTAATTTCGCATTCATTGTCCCAATGGATGTGTCTCCCTGGAGGTTTCTTAGTTGCAAGTAGCCGCCTGCTCGGTAACCCTGCCGCGCCTGCGTGGCATGGTCCTCCTCTATAAAAGCGAGCACGTGAAGGCTTTCACCATTTATTTTCCTCTCAATACATCAGGCGATGACTCGAGAGGGGAGGCAGGGCAAGTTTGGTTATGTATGTTTTCCTAGGCAAAAGAAACCATTTTTAGCCAGCAAGTCAGGAGGGCCGGCAAAATGGACTTTCTTATTGCCGCTGGAAATATCATAACCTGTTAATTTTGTATTAACAGAAGACCTCGTCAAAGTGAAGGTGGCAGGCACCGCCGTGCCCCCCCCCCTCCCCCCGTTACGAGCAGGATATCTCCCAAAAATTTCACAAATTTCGCACTTTGGTCTGAACAGGATGGAACAGGGGTTTGTAATAAGTGGTGGTCTTGAAAAGGACCGTTAGTTTGAGATGAGGTCTTGCGTCACCTTCATTTTCAGAGTGCTTAAGGGTTAAGGGGGCTTGACTACATTACTGGCTGCGACGATTGGTCCTAACCGGTGTAGTCTGTCAGCTTGTCACGTTAAGTCCCTCAGGTGGAGGAATGCAAAGGTGGAAGCTTTATGCTAAGATGTAGCTGCAAGAACTTTATGGATTGGGATGGCGTTATGGCGTGGTCATGACGTCGAGATGACCGTCTTTGGCCCATTGGCAACTGATTCTGTGGGGGTTTCGCCAGAGTTCTTGTCCAGGGCAAGACGAGTTGGCTTCTTCTTCTCCGGATTTTATCGTCTGCGTCAAGTAGAAACGGACTGCACGGACGGATGGCCAAAAGTACAGTCAGCTGAGTCAGCGAAAAGAGCCTGGATTTTCACTGCAACGAAAACTTGCGGTGAGGGTGATCAGGAAAACAGTTTTTGGTTTAAGGAAGTGGTTCGAACTGTTTGCATGGGATTATATGGTGGTTGCTTGGGTGATTGAAGGACGATGGTCAGGACCCAATTGATGTTGGACATTCCATTTGAAAGACTTGATAAATGCTGAAGTCCGGTGGTCTTCAAGTAAGAGGGTGTTAAATGCTGTTTTGAAAACTGAGTTCAGTGCAGGGCAATGGACTGAAATGGTAGAACCCTCCAGTCCTTCTTGAAAAGGTTGTTGAGAAACATCGAAAGGTCAGGTTGAGGGGAATTGAATGGATTAACCTTCACATCTATGAAATCACTTGGTCCGGTGATTGTCATGGATTCAGATTGGTGGAGTCTCAGATTGCGTTGCTGGCAATGCGATTGATCTTGTCTTCCTGAATTCCAGGCTTCTTGTGGAGTGGGATGATAGCAGTCACCGTGAAGGTTCTGGGTGTTTAGGATCAGGCGGGGTTCGTTCCATTCCCTCGCGATAGAAGATTTGGATGAAGAGGTTTCGTGAAGGTAAATTTCCTTAGAAACAGTGGTCGAAGTATGAGGGGAAGGAAGAAATTTCCATAGTTTGTTGCAAGTCCGTTCACCTGTAGGTGGGTTACGGCGAAATGGAGAGTCCGTTATTACTTTCCTGTTCCCGGCGATGAGCAAGAGGGAGTAAGGTGGAGATACGCTTCTAAGCCGAGCTTTCGGAAAGCAGGCTTGTTTGGCTGTACGAGACGGCTGACCAAAAATTTCATCTGGAAGAATCTTACCGAAGCGGAGCTTTCGAACAGGCATTAGGGAGGACGAGCTAGAAGTTAAGCATCATCGGTTGCGAGCCATCCCATGGAGATTATGGAAGGCTGCCTGGTGTGGTACGTAGAGCAACGGCAGTGGACATCAATGGCGGAGGGGCAACCTGAATCTGAGCTTTCGGAAAAGGCGTCAGTGAAGACAGGGCTAGATGCTAAAGCAATGTCGGTAGTGAGCCGTTGCACGGAGGCAATGGAAGGCTGCCGGGTGTGGTACATAGAGCAACGGTAGCAGACGTCAACGGCAGAGGGGTAATTCGAGCCGAGCTCTCGGAAAGGTGTCAGGGAGGATGCGGCCAGAGGCCAAGGATCATCAACAGTGAGCCGTGCAACGGAGAAGGCAGACAGCTGCCTGGAGTTGTGGCGTAGGGTAACGGCTGCCAACATCAGCAGCGGAGAGGCCCGAAGCCAAGCTTTCGGAAAGGTGCCGGGTAGGATACGGTCAGAGGCCAAATGTCATCGACAGTGAGCCGTGCAACGGGGAAGGCAGAGGGCTGTCGGAAGCGGTGGTGCCAGCTTCAGCGGCGAAGAGGCAACCCGTGGCCGAGATTTTGGGAAGGTGGCAGGGAGGATATGACCAGAGGCCAATTGTCGTCGTCGAAAGTGAGCCGTGCCACGGAGAAGACGGACAGCTCCCGGGAGCAGTGGCGTAGGGTGACGGCAGCCAACTTCAGCGAAACAGAGACAATCCGAAGCCGGGTTTTCGGAAAGGTGCCAGGGAGGTTTCAGCCGGAGGCAGAGACATCATGGATCGTTAGTTGTGCGTGAGAAAGTGGCTTTCGGAAAGCAGAGCGGCACCGGGAAGGTTGGGCATCAGCGTTGTGTCAATCGGCCGTGAATGATGAGATAAGACTGTGGGCGGCCAGTGGAAGTTCCGAAAGGGATGCGGAGAAAGTGGGTCAATTCCGGGAACCAAAGGGAAGGGAGCCATGGTGACTTCTGGGTGAGAGGTTCGACAGCATGGAAGCGACGTTGAAGCACGTTCTTGGTGTCCTTGCCCAGGCGATGGGTGGCAAAGGGCTCGTCGAGAGTGGCGAGCCTGCTCAAGACAGAGGGTGTTCTTAGTTCAGAGTCAGTCGGTGTCTGGATTAGAAGAGGTGGAGCAGTGGATGAGCCGGAAAAGAAAGGAATGGAACTGAAAAAGAAAAATGAAAGCAGCTGGAGAGTAGGGTAACGACAGCCACTTCAGCGGCGGAGAGGCAACCCAAAGACGAGATTTCGAAAGGTGCCGGGTAGGATGTGGTCAGATGCCAAGCGTCATCAACATGAGCCGTGAAACGAAGAAGGCAGAGGGCTCCCGGGAAGAGACGTCAGCAACTTCTGGTGATGGATGTTTAAGGTGCCGAAAACCTTGCAGACGGCGGCGGCCGTGTAGCGGGCAAGACGGTGATTCGAAGAAGGAACACAATAGCTTGACTTGCGAGGCTCGTTCAAGGGCGAAAGGTGAACCCTTCTGGAAAAAGCGGTTGAGAGATGCATGTCGATTGCAGCGGTTGCGGGGTGACACCAGTGGCGGCGACGACTTGGCGAAGTGGTTCGATGATTAAACGAAAGCTTGGCTTTCGGAAGGCTCAGACGTATGGCTGGTCGTGATGTGGCTTGCAGACCGGCGGCATGAACTCGTCGAAGTGGCCGTGAAGTTCCATGGGGAGAGTGGGCTGAACAGACAGCATTCGGAAAGAACACCCGATGGTTGAGCGAGAGGTCGATTGGGGGTACAGAAAAGCCGGCAAGATCTTGGAGAGTGACGACTTTAAGGGAAGTGTGTAAAGTGCCACCAAACCCCACACTTTCGGATGAACCGTTCGGGATGTTGATTTTGTTCCAAACTTATTCTAAAGCCAATGTCATGGTGCACTTGCTTCGTATGGGACGTAGTGCGGGCCAAAGGCTAGGAGCTATGAGCGGGGCATTGGAAAAAGACTAACGCAGAGAGAACAGATGTGGGCCAGATTGCAATGGACGGATGGTCGAGGTTTTCGTTGGTGTTTTTTCCCTGGGTGGTCCGGCAACCACCCAATGGGATGGTGATGGAGTGAAGCATCAGCATGGTCGAAAATCAGTGCGGAAAACAGAAAGTGTTACGGTCTCCTTTGTTATCAGAATCAACCGAAAGGACAACCGTTGGGGCGGCTGCGGATCAGTGGATTGGTCGGTGAATTGGAGAAAACAAAGCCCAGAGATGGCCGACGGAACAAGTCCCGGCAGGGAAGGAAATAAAGCTGATGGCCGCAGGAACAAGCCACAGCCGAGCTTTGGTACAGGCGGATCAATCTCGGTAAGCGATGAGAGAGAAGCCATGTTGTCTTCATCGAGTGCTACGGTCTCAATCGTTGTTGGAATCAACCAAAACGAGAGCATACTGAAAGGATTGGGGGTAGCCAACAGCAACTGCCGAGGTAGATAGGATGGTGAAGTCCATCGAAAGATGCGCAGACATCAAGTAGCGTTGATTGGCGTTTCATGACGTCAGCAGTAAAAATCTGAAGCCGAGCTTTCGGAAAGGTGGGTCAACCCCGGGAACCGACAGGGAAGGAGCCACGTTGCTTTCATTGAGTGCAACGGTCTTCGTAGTTGTCGGAATCAACCTAAACGAAAACAAAACGGGAGGACCGGGGGTGGCCACCAGCAACAGCCGAGGCGACTAGGTTGGTGAAGTACGTCGAAGAAAATGTGCAAACATCAATTAGCGTGGATTGGTGGCACGCAGGTCGAAGACTGGTGGCGAGGGTAAACCTCCCAGTGGTGGCGAGACGTCGTTGGCGTCAGCCGGTTACAAAGAGAGGGTGCGACAAAGCCGAATCAGTCAGTACAGCGAGAGCCAAAGCCGGAGCAAGCAAGCAAGCAGACGAGCAGCGGCAGCAGCGTGAAATTGCGGTGGCAGAGGTGGGTGGGGGGATGGCAAGGTCGCGTCCAACCGGGAGCGACGGTCGACATTTTTGGCATGATGATCGGCTTTCCGACGAGTGATGGCATCTTCTTTTCAGAGGTGAAAAAACAAAAGCAGGAGACAAAGAGGCGTTAGGAGACAGCCTTGGAGGAAAACTAATGGTGAATGCCTTCACGCTTTCGCTTTTATAGAGGAGAACCGCGCATGGTTACCGAGCAGGCGGTTACATGCAACTAAGAAACCTCCAGGGAGACACATCCATTGGGACAATGAATGCGAAATTAACAGGTTATGGAAGTTTTCCAGCGGCAATAAGTAGTTGAGTATGATCAACATCGTAAGATTATGCAAGAGAGCGTAAACACGTACCAGGTTTATCACTGTAGGCAAATTCCATATACTTACGCGTTCAGTATACCATGTATGGTATGGAGCAGAGATAAATTTTGTGTAGTGTGACTGGACCTAATCGATCAACTCACTGTCATTTAACAAATATGGAAACCACGCCGGAGAAGAGTACTCCAGAATTGGCCGTACCTAGACTTGAAAACTCGTTTGGGAACAACGCCTAATCATGATTGAACAGATGCGAGCTGATTTAACAATTCTATTTATATGGCTCATAAGATCACAGTATAAGATCCTTAGTTTTGCTTTCACTACTGAATTGAATATTATTGATGTTACAGTCTAAAGACATGTTTTTGTTATGAAGGTGTAAGGTTTTGCATTTGCCATCTGTAATAGGTAATTGTCAATTTCTGTTCTATGTAAGACTTATCAAATGAAAACCCCATGAGGGTAAAAAGATCCATAAGTTCTCAGCAAAAAAGTAGTGATATCAGAGCCCCAATGGATGCCACTAAGTTTGTGGTTTGACAGAAATCACTAGAGCTTAACTTAAAAGCACCCAGACGTTTCAAAACCATCAGAAGGATGTGACAAATCTGCAAATACAATTCAAGACATCTAACACACACAAACAATGTGTGGATAAAATCTGCAGTTATTGCAGTCATTGGTTGGGAAGCAGAGTTGAACATTGTTGCTCTCCAGGTTAAAATTTTGATCATTTGCACTAATGCCCATCTGCCAGTGATTTTGTCAACACAATGAAAGGTTCGAAAACAATTACATATGGAAAAGCCCTTACCAAATCTCACACCGAGCCTACGTTCCAACAAGTATCTATCAAAAAACTTGTCCCTTGCATCCCGAGCTAAAGTGACGCTTTGCTTGATGATAGCTGCCGCTTCAGAAACGCGCATTCCAAATTGCTGGCAAAAACCTTGTATGCTAGCTTGGTAGCTGGCTGTTTCAATGATGTCTGCTCCATGTTCTAAATATCTGCCAAAAAAAAAAAACACAAGGAAGGATCACTGTACAATTTGAAAGTTTGTGTCTGTGTGACGGCAAAGGTAACAAGACAAAAACCTACATCGTAGAACCTTTGTCTACAGTGAGCATACAGTTAGACATACGAATATACTCTTGTCGGGTCTTTGCTACCACTGGAGGCTAAAGGCGAACCCTGCGGTATGTGTCAACAAGCCAGACCAAATTCACATTAAACTGAAAAGGACCAATTGTAGTGACTCATCCTGCCTCAGCTCCTACCAGCTTCAATATTGGACGACCTGATGCTCGGGCTGATGACCCTGCATCTTGATTACCTTGAGCTGAGTTGGATGATGATCTTAAGTGAGCCCTGATTCTATTCTTGCGTTCACTTGCTGATTGTTACACTATAATGTATCGCGAGATTACACTAATTGTAAAGCTCGTGCATTGCCTAGCCAACCTATTGTTAGTATTAGGTAATCAAAATAATGCATTCCAAGCCCCCATTCCGTCCGTCCTCCATCACTGTAAGTACATTTTGCAAACTTAACTAAAAATTATTATTATTATTCCTCCCCAAGTTTCCCAGTCCTCACCATTTAAGTCATCATGTCCTTATTATTCATTTATCACCATCCATCACATTAATAATTATTTATAGCTTGTTTGGTAAAGTCGTGGCAGGCTGAGCTTATGTACAAAATCTTCCATGGATCATCATAAATATAGAACCCAACCAAATATGTCTATTTATTATTGAGTTTCCTACATTAAACCAACCCCCACACATTAGCTATTTCGTGTTAGGGTCGCCCACTCCCCCAAACCTCTACACAATCAGCAAGACTTATGAAATTTAAATTATTACTCTTCTGCCACCAAGCATTCGCTCATAAATTGCATTTTGTAACTCACCTCAATTTTGCAGTTCTCATATTTGAGCATAAATATCACACAATGAAAAGGCTCCCATTCTACAACTAATACAACTCAAACCAACAAATAGCTAAATAAAACAATCAGTAGTGATTACCCTATACTAACTGTACAATGCAATATACACAAGATAAGAACTGTCCAATACAAATTATAAAATCTGAAGTAGAAGACTGAGGATTCTATGCACAGTTTAATAAAACAATAATCCTCAGCCTACAGTAAATAACTGGGGGAAAAAACACGACATATAATAATTACTAGTGTAAATGATCTGCAGCAGAAAGGTTTTTAACATAGCAGATATCACAAAGTTAAGTAGATACCACATCTTACCTCTTGTAAGCGTTGCGGCTACTACTACATCTCAATGCTTTGCCCTCAAAGCAGCATGAAGGAAAATTTTAGCAGAGTTATTAGTAGCTGCATCTACCACCAGGGCTCCATATAGGCTTGCAAGAGGTAAGACACAACGTGATATCTCATTCATAGTCTTTACAGGAAGCCAAAAAAAAAAAATCAGTCATAGATCTTCCACAAAATAGCAATCTGTAGTGACATACTGATAATAATATGCTGCGATGCTGTTTTTGCTTTACAACAACCAGAGGCTAAAAGGGAGGGGAGAGGTGGGGAAAAATCGAAAGTAAACCCAGCGCTTCCGACAGTACAGGCCGTAACAGAACACGCCAAAAAAAGGTGCCTACAATCAATGGCGGAGCAGGTTTGCTATGTGCTGCTATCTCAACACCAAGAGGCAAAGTTGCAAATACCCAATGAGCTTCCAAGTCGACCAACTGATGGCGCCACTTAGCAAACCTGCTATACTGCTATTTGTGGAGCATTGTGGAAGTTAGAGATATGGCCTTCTAGCTAGGAGGCTCTGGTAACACCATGGGGTGTGATGAAAAACCTGAGTCGAATTCGGTATTGATGAAAAACAAGTTTCTCTTTACATATTTTTTTTTTACCACATACTTTTTACTTACTTGGCCTCGCCCACTTTAATTACAGACTTTACTTCATCAACTGATATACTTAATCGCCAAAGGACGAAGCAGCAAGACTGTACGCAATTTAAATTGTTACTTTTCCATCTGTACAGCAATGAAGTGACCGCAGGTTTCAAAACCACCAAGCATTTGCTCAAAAACTAAAAAATTGAACGATGTTATACGAATGACACTTATGTTAAGATTACTTGCATCAAGTAATTTAATTTCGTTAACTAGCACAAAGTTGATTAAATATGCAGTCTAATATTAAGGAAATAACTGAATTTGTAAAATAATTACGACTGGGAGGGGGAATACAGATCAAGAAAGAGGCACTACTTTATATTAATCCTTCCTCAGTAATGATACAGAGGGAAGGTCCTGGGTTCAAGTCAGGGTCGGACTGGGTTAGTTTTTTTGCATCAGCCCGACAGTCAAAAAAAAGCACCAGCACCACAGGGGGTCCTTCGGTCCTTCTAAAAATGTGGAAAACACAAAGTAATAAGTTTATTTCATGGGGGGGGGGGGGGGGGGGGGAATAAGGGATTAAAGTGTTTGGCTATCAATGCTGATGTTTGGTGACCTATATAGCAAGATAAATCCACTTTATTGCACAAATTCATTACAAATTTCATTGCAAATGGGCAAACCTTAATGGGTGCAGTTGTATGGGCCGGAAGAAGGGAAAGTGTGCTTGACACTTTCAATATAAATTTGTTCAATATAAATTGTATATCTTGCTATACTTTGTTCCACATTATATTTGCACGAAACTGACTGTATGACGCCACGTTTCCTTGCACTACGAGTACAAAAAACACGTAAAAATTCCACTCGTACACTTTAACAGTAACAGTGTAGAGTCTACAAGTGTGATATCCACATGTTTTTGCACTCCTACAGATAGGACACGTGGCGTCATACAGTCAGTTTTCTGCAAACAGAATATGGCACAAAGTATAAACGAGGCCTCCAGTATCAGCTTGGAACGTTTAACATTTAGCACTCCCACCTTATTACCTTATAATACAAAATAATTTTAAGAAAGTATTACCGGTAGGTTTTTAGATACGCTAAAAAAAAACTACTAATAAGTTCGAACGGCACAGTTAACCAAAGAAGCAACAGTTTTGGCTTGGAAGAATGTTTTGTCATCTGTGTTGTGAATGTACCTATTTGATTCAAGCGATGTAGTGTGTATTAGAAAAGTCCTTTAGTTACGTCCTTTCCGTTGTAGTTTCCCCCTCCGTACATATGCTGACAGATCCGCTTACGAAAAATGTCACTGGGACCAGATTGGCTGAAGTCATGGAAGAATATTTCTCTATGGCCAGACTTTGATATTTCGACTTTGGTGAAGACTTTGTATCAGTAACTTCTATCTGTGTGTCTCGCTGATAGTTTAAACGGTGAACATAGTTTTATTACAAATAAAAAATGGTTATTTATTTTATTTGTAATTAATTAATTTATTTATTTATTTTACTGGGATCATTAGTTAATTCCTCGTGGTTCGTGTTGATGGTGGGTATGTGCTCTATTTCCATATGGTTATTTATTTTGGTCTATTTTTTAAACTTAATTAAGTTTTATTATCTTATTATTTAATTAATTATTGAATCGCTGAGTTGATTTAATTGTTTATTGTTTGCTTGTAAATTGATCTTGTGTACCTGCTAGTTCTTTGTGCTTGGTTTGGTTTGGTACATTGGTTTTAACTTGATTGGTGCAGTGGACGTTGCTTGCCAACAGCTAGAGGAAAAGTTTGAATGCATCTCGATGAATGAGAGTTGAAAATGTGCACTAGGACGCACAAAGCCTCCTGAGATGAAGGTTTTACTATGTTTGGCTTTCTTGGCGTTTTAATGATGTTGTTGTACACAGCATCTAGGAATTTGAAGGTTTTTTTTACTACTCTGGTATTACTATAATCTTATCCAGATGTTGTAGGGTTTTGCAATTCCATAATATTCAAGAGACCCAGCAGATTTTGCGTGCTTTGGGTGTGAGGAGAAGCACACAACACTACAACATCCAATAGAGTATGTTACACGTTCAACAGACTACAAACTCTTTCAAAATTTGTTCCTTATAATTGTTCACCAGTGGTCACAGTGTTTATGATGAAATACTTTACCGATATCTGGATGTACAAAATAGTATATTCAGTAATGTTAAACTTTCCAACAAAATTTATCGTGTTATTTTAGTTTTTAGTTACTTACGAAGTATGAATGGTTGTTATAGCACGTGGATCCTTGACTAGCCAGTAAGCACTCCACAGTGGTTCTTTCTGAAACAACATTAAATAAGTAACAGTTAGCTAGCAACAGTAGCGCATTCAAGATACAAGTGAGCCTCGAAACGGGGAAGACTCTTGGTTCTGTGATACCGTGTGACCATATGTACGAAATAAATGAAAGTAAGATGGGCAAATAGAGCTTGGGCCTAAAGCTTGAAAGCTGAATGGAAAGCGGGGTTTGGCCGAAGAGGTGCGGCAAACCTGGAGAAAAACGAGTGTGAAATGCGCTCGGTACGAGAGATTAGTCCGTACTCGAGCTAACCATACAGCATGGATTGGAGTAAGCTGATTCGATTTGTGAAGTGACGGTATGTCCGCAAGGGACCAGAGAAGCACTGGCTGTGTTGGCAGCAATTCCATCAAAACCAACGGAAAGAGAAGCTAATGGATCGGGTAAGGAGGTTTTCTGCCAAAAGGCTTTAAGAGAAAGAGGGAGCCACCTCGAATAGGGCGCAGGTAATGAAGATCGGCGAGAAAGGCGGGCGTCAGATGAGGTGACCGATGTCCCAGAAATGGTGGGGATGGCGGATCAGCAGCCAAGAAGGTGCTTTCGGAACCATTGCTGTGATGAAAACTTCTTTCGTGCAAAAAAACCAACGTGCAAGTTTACAGTTTGACAATTAGAGAAAGAAAGACGGACGCTTTCGCTTACGGCCTTTGTATACGAGGGTTGCGCGCATGTTCACTGCGGTTAGCGAGCAGGCTGTATTTAGACAATTTTACCTCCAGGGAAAACTGCATTTGAGAAAAAGAATGCTAAATTTACAGGTAATGTATATTTTCGTCAGTAACAAAAACAAAATTAAAGGGTGGAAATACGTGAAAAAAAGGTCGTCAGGAAAAACTGGGGATATACAGGGAAAATACCCCGTCTTGGGAAGGGAAGGGGTAAAGTCAGAAATTACGTAATACTGGACCGGGGGGGGGGGGGGGGGGGTGGGAAATTTATCACGGGGGGGGGGGGTGGAGGGTTGAAAGTGGTCAATTTCTTGATGACGTAATACTTGATTGTACCCATAGAAACCTAACCTGGCCAGTCGGGCCGGCAATTCTCTCATTCTATTTCCGGAGAAAAATACTTTACCTGTAACTTTCGCATTTACAGAAAACCTCATCAAAAAAGGCGGTGGTCACCACCCAATGCGTTCTCTAGAAGTTACGAACTGGATCTCCCAAAAAGTCACAGACGGTGGCACATTCATGCGAAAGATTATGTTAAGATTTAGATAATAAATTATTGTTTGAGTATTACATTTGTGTTAAAATTAAATTATTTTTGTTTTTTTTTTGTTTTTAATGTGTTAATTTCAAAAGGAGTGGGCAGAGGGTAAAAGTGCCAGGGAACGAACGATAGCACATCAGATTAAACAAGAATTTAAATAAATACAATAACTGCTTATTCAAAAAAACATGAGAAACCCACGGCTCATAGTGGAGAACAGTGGTTGAGACAGCTAAAGTGACAGTTGAAGAACGGAGGACACTTGCTATGCGAAGAAACCATTATAACCAATGCTCCGATTATGCTTTTATCATTAAATGAATAATAAAAGAGCGACATAGGTTCCAGTAATACAAATCTACTAAATAGGTCTAAACATTCAGGCATGCAATACGACCACGTCGATTTTTTTTTGGGGGGGGGGGGCGGGGAGGGGACAATTCAAGAAAAATTCTCATTCTGAAAAATGAACCTCAGTCGGAAATACTTACAAAATGTACAAAATGTAAATGAATAAAAAAAATTAATAATATGTTTGGCACAGCGTGGGGTAAAAAAAAATTTGCCCATAAATCCATTGATCCCAGTCTAGACCCCAAGGCAATGGGCCACACCCCACCCCCTCCCCCATCGCCAACACCTTACGGGATGTCAGACAAAAAGTATAAATGCACAGACTAATACTGTAAAAGCTGGTCTTTTGGGTACGTTGTTGGATTTTGTTGTGCTCGAGCGGTTTAGCACTTAAATTTGCGTTCAGTATTTTTTCTTAATCTTAAAACTTAACTTGATCCATTTCATTAATTTTCTTATGATCGTCAGATTAATTCTTTGTATAATTCTTTATAAATTTGTCAGGAAAAGAATTATAATCCAACCAAGTCCAAAGGACGCACTTTACGATCACCTAATTTATAGGTCTTACCATTTTACTTGAATTCAGCTAAATGAAAACTTAAGCAATTTATCAACAGGCCGTGCATGTTTCGAAAGTGATGTGACTCGGATAAGAAACAAAAAAAAAAACTAACATTTATTTACACTAAAAGAACATAGGTAATTATACACAAAACACTCAGTGTGTTCACCAACATCATACCAAAATCATTGGTTTTCAATCAACAAATCATTCTTTGACATTTTTGCACATTACCTTAAATTCTTTTACCATTGACTGATTATTAACAACGGTCCATCCATCTTCAATAATCTTGATGGTTTGTTTAATTTTTATTACATGTGTTCTTGTTTCGCATTGACACTCTTATCCGTTGATCCCAGTGATGTAAGCTAAAGATACTAGCTAAGAGCTTTAAAGCTTATTCAATTAATTTCCGATGTTTAAGTTTAAGTTCATTAAATTTGGTCACATCATTTCTATTCCTAAAACTGTCATCAACCTAATTTATCTCTAATTTAAATCCTTGCCTTTTCATACTCACAAATTATGAGGTTGTCGTTCGCCGTGCCTTTGCCCCGGTTCTCCGTCTCATTCGCCCATCTCCTAACTTGTTTTCTGCATCGTATCTTTACGTTCGACCATCGAGAATAGAGTTATTCGGATATTCGCGAGCCGCCATCTTTGAAGGGTCAAGCGAGGTGACATCCAACTGATTTACGTACTAAAATAGGCTTCGAAGAAGTGGCGCAAAACCCTACATTTTACGGTAAACTATTTTTACAATATTTTTTAAATCTTTATTCCAAACCTCAGCTTGATCGTACAAATAATGGAAATGCGAAAAGTGACGTATTATTATTGTTTTGGAATTTTTTTTCGTCAAGTTGTCAGACGCTCGCAGATAGTAAGCACTGCTGAAAACTACATTCGCATATTTAAATTTTGCAGCGTTATATAATTCATCGTGTAATTAAGAATTATGAACTGGCTGAAGGACGTTATTTAAGATAACAAATTATTACGGTTGAGATATCGTCTAATGTTTATCCCAATGTTGCTTTTGAATAGCGCTACCTATTACCGCTACCTTTCAGCGAGCACTCGTGCTTCTCGGCAACTTGCGCATGCGCCCGCAATGGCACGCAAACGACAGCCGGCAAATAACTTTTTTTACACGGGCCCTCTGGATCCCAGGCGTCTTCGGATCTCCGGCGTCATTCGGATCACGTAACCTCGCTCTCAGAAGTTCTCTGCCCTCACACTAGCTGGCAAATCAAACATGGCGGAAAACGGCACCGATTCAAGTCAGCTTAAGTGAGTAGCAACCAGTATTCAGAGCTAATTAGCACATTTTTCAATAATGAATCGACTTCTCATTGCGAGCGTTCACGGGAAGATGAACTTGAAGACGTTTCTCCGGCTTCCTGCATTGCGGTTAGGAGGCAAACCCGCGTGAACGCTCGTTCAAATGAGTACGGTAGTTGATCTGAGATTGTTCAAAAACATGTTAACACCTATGAACGATCGAGCGAAATATTAAATATTACGATAAAGTCGATTCATTGTTAAAAAATGTGCGAATTAGCTCCGAATACTGGCTGCTACTCACTTGGGGCAAGGATGCTTCTATATATATTTCATATGATTTGGCAGTGCTATATTACGAGCTTAGGGCAGGGACCTAGACTTTGGCGACGATCGAGCACATCCACGTATTTGCATTGAATTCAATGGGAATGATGTGATACGATCTCGTTTCGAGACGTTGTTATGACTACGCAAAACAAATAAAATAATTTTAACATTGAAGATAGATAATTTATGGTTCCTCTCATAACATAGTGTGAAGTGAGAAAATGTTTACTCCAGTAGTAATATTTTAAAAAACCAGGTTCGCAACACAACGCATCATTCACATTCTCGCCTACTGGTTGCTAGGCAACAACAAGTAACGCAGGCAAGCCATCCAAATTCAGCTGCCCAACAGCCAAACAAACAAACAAAATAGTTGTGAAATACTGAATTAACACGTTTAATTTTTTTTAATTAGTATAAAATAAAGTAATAAGACGAGTGTTTGTTTCAGCCCCACTTGTGTTTGAAATAAACCACATAACTCACACGAAAAACTGTTGGACCACGCCAACCGACGCCAAGGTTAAATAGACAGAAGCGTCTCGTAATTTCGGCAGTTCTAATCACAGGGGCTCGTCACAAAAAGCTTGTTTTGAGACGACCCCCTCTGGTTCTATTACTTTCCACAATCAAAGCAAAGGCGAGGCGAAAACTGGTTGTAGTTAAATTAACACGTGGCCCCTTGAAGCTTGTGTAAATCTTGGATTAGCGAAAGAAAACGTAGTTAATACATTGACAGTGACGCGTGCATGCATTTTAATGCGACCGCTTGTTTGTTGACATACGCAAAATTAATCGGTGCAAAGTTAGGCTCCAAATCAACATCGTTTTTTGTCAACTCCCGATTATTTCGTGAAATACATTGCAAATAGCGTTCCAATGGTGGAATTAATCTTGCTTTGGCTCGCTTAAATCGGCGCCGTTTTCCAGCATATGATTTGTCAGCTGGTGTGAGGGAAGAGAACTTCTGGGAGTGAGGTTATGTGATCCGAATGACGCCAGAGATCCGAAGACGCCTGGGATCCAGAGGGCCCGTGTAAAAAAAGTTATTTGCCGACAGCCGGCAGGCAGTAATAGTTGGCGCTATTCAAAGTCAATATGTATATTAACATTAGAAGATACCTCAACCGTAATAATATTTTTTTCTTTAATAATGCCGTTTAGTCATTCATAATTCTTAATTACAAGGTGAATTATATAACGATGCAAAATTTAAATATGCGAATGTAGTTTTCAGCAGTGCTTACTATCTACGAGCGTCTGACAGCTTGACGAAAAAAATTCCAAAACAATAATAATACGTCACTTTTCGCGTTTTCATTATTTGTACGATCGAGTTACGGTTTCGAATAAAGATTTTAAAAATATTGTAAAGATAGTTTACCGTAAAATGTAGGGTTTTGCGCCACTTCTTCGAAGCCTATTTTAGTACGTAAATCAGTTAGATGTCACCTCGCTTGACCCTTCAAAAATGGCGGCTCGCGAATATCCGAATAACTCTATTGCGCAGGAACTTTTCAAGTGTTATTCATCGCGGCTGGAGACGCTCTCTCTTTCCTGTCGCATCTTTCGATCTTTATCCCGAGCGAAGGGGAATCCCGTTGTGACGTCAAAGCTTTTGCATTCGCTTGACTGCACCTGATTGGCTAACGAGCCTTAACATTTTCATGAGCGCATTACATTTATATTTCCGAAATCTGCTTTAAAAACTATAAACTAAAAATAACTGAAGTGTTAATCCAAAACGCGTTTTAGTTCGCACTCTGGTTCTTGGCTACGGCGTTTTCGTTGCATCCACTCGCCTCCCTAGCTGTCCGATTTAGCGTTCCCAACGCTCATAAAACTTATACAAAAACTGCTGTAATTACGGTTCTTACATCAGTACCAAAGTCTACAATTTGCTAGCACGTGTTCTCATCAAAAATCATGGTTAATCGACGATATTCTGGCACTTTCGGCCTGACGCTAATAAGTGATACACATGACCCGTTCGAACAAACGACTCGAGTGGGACGTGACATCAATAGCCCACGCCATGAGCCCCTGTCTCACCCGATTGTACCTCAAAAACTGCTTTAATCCAGTAAAATGCATAAGCAGTTAAAAATGTGCAATCGACGTGATTCCCAATTCGAGGATCGTCCCCAAGCTAAAGGATCAAGCTTGGAAGGAGAATTGCAATTGGTTGTCAATTCTGTCCAACTTTGGCAAAAAGGAACATCTATAAATAGTAAGTTTTGAATAAATTGCGTTTACAATTTGAAGTTTTCACGTTCCCTAAATAAATACAGCATAAGGATGGTGTTTGTAGATTATAAATTAGTTTAATGGGTACTTTTAGCAACAAAAAACAATTTGAATATTTTCCAACATTTTAATACGGGGTGTTATGGAAGATGCTTCTCTTTGCCTTAGCATGATTATTATATAATTATATTATTAAATAAACAAAAACGGAACGTTAAATGTTTACAGTAAGGGTCTAAAAGTCAAAACCTAGAAGGAACACGGACAAGCTTTGAGAGTCAGGGTCTAGGTGTAAAATTTTGTCAGTAAGAGGCTGGTAATCATTAGACCCTTACTACCCGGTGGTTAGCTTAGTTCTAGTCTATTGGACAGAACGTGTTTATGAACGGTTGTAGCAGGTTTTTTTTGTTCTTCGAATATTGTTATGGAAATTTAGGAGCACAATTTTCTTGGGAAGATTTGGCATTTTGTCTTTCGCTGCTTTAGAATTTTTTATTATGTTTCGCAGATTTATGGCAGAGGATAATCAAATTAATGCTCTCTGTTGTGAATATGCTGTCTTGTTATTAAATCAACAAATAATTTTCAACATAAAGCAAAGCAGGAAACCTATACCATACTACAACTGGATCATCACATGGGGCTTTGTAGGAGGATTTACAGTTTTTCGCCAAATATTTATTGCTGACCACCGGGTAGTAAGGGTCTAATGCTTACCAGCCTCTTACTGACAAAATTTTACACCTAGACCCTGACTCTCAAAGCTTGTCCGTGTTCCTTCTAGGTTTTGACTTTTAGACCCTTACTGTAAACATTTAACGTTCCGTTTTTGTTTATTAATTCGTGTTACTTTTTGAATTGCAGCTAAATTGTAAAACAGTGCAGTTGACGGTCAAAGTTGAGAGTTTAACACAGAGACCCTAGGCTGACCCTTACTAACACTGGCTATTGCCAGTATAATAATAGAAACAAGTCCTTTAATTATCTTCAGTCTACGTCTTGCAGTTGGAGTTTGCTAACTGGCATTGTTGCATAATAACAATGTTTAAAACAATGTAAAACAATCAATCTAGTCGTTTAGAGCTCCGTAACCCCTGAACCACTTGACCAATTAGAAAAGGCCTTATGGAGAGGGCACATCTACAGAGCAATACCTGTAAAATGAGCTAAGAACCAGCTTTATAGGACAAATGGTTTGACCTGTAGAGAGGACAGACGAAAGTATCCCCAGAACAACAACAACAACAAGAAGCAGAACAAGAAGTTGTCTATTTGGCCCCTCTCTGTATCTCGGAGTTGGCTCGACCGAATTTCACAATTTTTGGACTGCAAACAGGCTTTAACTAGTCAAGGCTAGATTCCAAATTTGGTTTAAAGATGTTTACTTTTGACGGAGTTAAAGGCTCTTAAAGTTGAGAGTTTAACACAGCGATCCTAGGTCGACCCTTACTAACACTGGCTATCGCCAGTGTTAATAATTGAAAATTAATCTTCGGAATTATCATTTACTCCCAGAACTACTTGAAACATTGAAGCACTTTAAATTACGATTATATGACATAATCTTGTGACCCATGGAATTAACGAAGTGCATTGCCTAGAGGTTGCCAAATAGAGAACAATGGCGAGTCAGAGGTCGCACATGTCACCATTAATTCCAGAAATTTGAGAACAGCAATTCAGTTGTGTTGTAGTCGAGCAAATATGGCCAGGATCCCCCAGATGGGAGGAAGGGCGATATTAAAGGATGGCAGCATTAGGAACATCTTCTTTTCCTGAAACTAGACCAGTTTGGGGAGTGGTAATGGATTTGCTTATTGCACGATGCTGAAGTTAAAAGTGAAGTGGAAGAGTCGCATAAAAATCGTTAATGTGATGTTTACATTTCATTTTTTATCGAACTTAATTCCAGTGATGGAGGTGAGAGTAGGAATGAATTTTGGCATTAGGGGTTCGTTAAGTCTTAAACCTGAGCTGGTAGACGTGACCGATTTCATGAGGGAAAGGTAAAAATGTCCCAGGCCTGTGACTGCTGAGGCCATGGTCTCCTTCAAGTGAAAGAACTTTTCCAATCTCTCTTGGCTAAATACAAGTAGCCTTGCTGGCTTTATATTCATTAAATAAAATACTACCTAAGGGAATGTTGTTTCTCTATGTTACACATGGTTTTCAAGCAAAAATTGTTCTGGTTCCGTGAGCCAAATTATGTGTCGGATAATAAAATAAATAATAAAGATAATCTAGACACACGCTAGTGTGTCGCCGCCAAGTGGAAAGGTGGCCACTATAGCAGACAGTAATGACCTTAAACCTGATTTCAGCCTAGTGGAGTAAATTCCCCATGCAGTAGAAATCTTTGAAAAATCGTTGGAATCAGGTGTCTTCGGTCCAGTAACGAAGAAAACTTCCACATTAAAGTGTGGGAACGTCTCTTTTATGGAGAAAAAGTACTCTCAATAACGTTGATTTGTGTTAGTGGCTAGCTAAGGACAAGGCTCTCAGGGTATAAAGACACGTTACAGCTCGTTAGGGAAAGTTCACATATCTCAATTTTGACACACATGTAAAGAGTAGTACGGGGAACTGCCTTTTTCTAAAATAGGGTTGCAGCGTGAAATGGCGCGTAATGCAACATTTTTGTTGTAACCATTGTTTGTACTGTCATACGACAGTCTATCATAACATGCTTAAGTGTTATACGTGCATCGTTTCAATACTTAATTGTCAGAATACATTGTTGCTGCAAAGAGGCGGCTCATTATCCGGCTCATAATAGTCACTGTTTGTAGTTTCTATTTGGAGCATGAGGCTTCGGGCCCCGGAATAAATATTAAGCCGGCTCATAAAACCAACAAATCCCAATAAGACACTACGAGTCTTTCATTGCAAAAAAAGTTAGGGACCAATCAAGTAAGAAAAAAAGTAATTTTTTTTAAAGAAGTGTGATTTAGTAATGTGCCAAGTTTGCTGGTTTATTTTGACATACGCTAGTGTGGCGCCACCAAGTATAGATGATCGGCCAAGTAGATAAGACTAATTATGATTGAGTAAGCAATTCTAGCTTCATTGCGTAATTCACATTAAGCTCGGGGGCAGTAACTGAGGGGGGCGATGCGCTGATTGAGTGAGCAAAGCAAACGAAAATCAGCGTTTTTCAGCCAATGTGCTCATAAATGGGATTGAACAAACTTAAGCATGTGGAGCATGGATGTACAGTACAATAAACCAAACTGTGTCAACTTGGCTGATGTAACGGCTAATCGCAAATGTCAAAATTATGAATGAGACAATTTATAGACCTGAAATTCTTCCAGAAAAAAGGTAGAGGTGACGATAAAACCGTGTTACCTTTTGTAAATTCACAGTCCTATGAGAGGTGTGATATCCACCCAAAACCAAAACTGGTATAAGAAAACCGCCAAGTTTCAAAAAAGGGTTGGCCTTTGACAGTAGTGATATCATTCAGCGCTGAGGGAAAGGCGGCCAAGGTTAATCCTATTGACCAAGTTAATAGCACCGAATAATACTTTGGACGTTAAATGAAACCTTGAAGATTGCTACCGCAAGTAGCACTCTTCTAGTTTTCATTTAATTTTCGAACTATCAGTCGGTGTGATTAACTTGCTAATAGAATTAACCTTGGTGGCCTTTCCCTTGTTGAATGATATCACTACTTTCAAAAGCCGACTTTTTTTGAAACTTGGCAGCTTCTCTTATACCAGTTTTGGTTTTAGGTGGACCTAGTCATCTGCTTGCCTGCTATACAACAAGTCTTTTTAGGCTAGTCTTGTTACTATTACAATCAGTTATAGAATGCACTGTTACACATGAATAAATATAGTATTAGTCCAGCAGCCGGCACAAAAACACAACAGAATAGTCTGCACAAAATGTTTTTATGCAGAGATGTTCTACAATATGTCCGTACTCCAAATCATAATGATGCCACCTTGGCACCCTTGGGGAATTCAAGATGGCGTCCAAAAATGGCGACCAAAAACTTATTTGCTTCTAGCGTCTAACCCGTTCATCCGGTTGAAAATTAACAGGTTACCAAAGTTATGTTTAGAATAAAATTTCCTTCAAAAAAGGTTCTATTCATATTTTTGGTAAAATTAATCCTTCTTGCCGAAATTCGTTATGTAAGTTATTTTAGGCCTTTAACGCATGTTACATACAGGGTGTCCAAAAAATCCCAGTCCCTCTCACAACTTTTGAAGAGGTTGAATGAAAACAGTGAAACACTGGCAATGTAAGTATGGTTAAAGGATCTACCTTTGTGTACAACCGGCATTTCGCCTGCCCTACATCCCCCCCCCCCCGCAACCAGGGGCCACAACTCAAAAATTTCCAAAGGAATGGGGAAAAGAAAATACCTTATTTGAAAGGTCTTCATTAGGCGAGTAAAATGCCGAAATGTTTGCATCGATACGATGAGCACATCCAAAATGGCAGCCATTCAAACATTAGGATTTTCCTCTGCATCCTATGTGTTACTCAGGCTAAAGACTCAATTTGATTGGATTACACCCACATGGTTGTTTGCAGTTTGAAGTCTGGGCCGCAGTCTCCCCCCCCCCCCTCCTCTCCGGCTCTCTTTTAATAACAATCAGAACGACCTTGCTTCGCTACTGGCGAAACCAAACATTTTTCGTTAGTTAAACATTGTGTTCAAAGGATTGAAAGGAATTACATGCTCATGGACCTCACTTCCTAGACACAGATGGGGGGAGGGGGGGGGGGCACTGAGGGCCACACTATGGATTTCAAACTGCATAAGACTTGGTGGGTCAAATCCAACCAAATTGAACGAAGCATTTTGCTGCCACCTACGACGTCTTTAGCCTGAGTAAGACATAGGGATGCAAAGAAAATTGCCATTGTTTGACCGGCCGCCATTTTTGATTGGCTCATCGTATCGAAGCTCTCATTGCGGCATTTTACTCGCCTAATGGAGACCTTTCAAATAAGGTTTTCCTTTACTACACATTCCATTGCAAATTTCTGAGTTGGGGCCCATGCCCCTCCCCTCTCTCGGGGGGGGGGGAGGCAAAATGCCGGTTGTACACAAAGGTAGATCCTTTAACCAAACCTACATTGCGAGGGTTTCACTGTTTTCATTCAACCCCTTCAAAAGTTATGAAGGGGAACTGGGACTTTTGGGATACCCTGTATACAATTCCTGACTTTAAACAGCTGCAGTACCCGTTCTAATTCGGATAAATGGACGTGATTTGGGTTAGATGAAAGTTGAAGATGTATATTTTTCAACAAGGGTAATTAAAGTCATTTATATTAATTAGGAGCTAAGCTACGACAGTTTACACACGTTGTAGCACTGTGCTTTTCACTCTATTTTACCACATGTTCCATTTTTAATATGCTGCATCAACGGTTCTAATTCGGATAAATGGACATGATTAGGCTTAGATGAACGATGAAGATGTTTATTTTCCAACAATGGTAATTAAAAGGATTTGTATTAATTAGGAACTAAGCTACAGCAGTTTACCTACGTTGTAGTGCTGTGCTTTTCGCTCTAATTTACCACAAGTTCCATCTTTAAACAGCTGCACCACCCCTTATAATTCGGATAAATGTACGTGATCAAGCTTAGCTGAAAGATGAAGTTGTATATTTTCCAACAAGGGCAATTAAAACGCTTTATATTAATTAGAATCTAAGCTACGGCAGTTTAAAAATGGAACTTGTGGTAAATTAGAGCAAAAAGCACAGCGCTACAACATAGGTAAACTGGCATAGCTTAGTTCCTAATTAATAAAAATCGTTTTAATTACCTTTGTTGGAAAATATACATCTTCATCTTTTATTTAAGCCTAATCATGTCCATTTATCTGAATTAGAACTGGTGGCGCAGCAGTTTAAGGAAGGAACATGTGGTAAAATAGAGCGAAAAGCACAGTGTCACAACGATGTCAACTGCCGTACCTTAGCTCCTAATAAATACAAATCACTTTAATTACCCTTGTTGTAAAATATACATCTTCGTCTTTCATCTAAGCCTAATCACGTCCATTTATCCGAATTAGAACGGGAACTGCAACTGTTAAAAGTCAGGAATTGTATATGTAATGCGTTAACGGACTAAAATAACTTAAATAACGAATTTCGGCAAGAAAGATTAGTTTTACCAAAAATATGAATAAAACCTTTTTTGAAGGAAATTTTATTCTAAACATAATTGGTAACCAATTAATTTTCAACCGGATGTACGGTTTAGAAGCTAGAAGCAAAAAACCGTTTTGTTGTAGTCATTTTGGACACCATCTTGAATACCCCAAGGGTGCCAAAGTGGCATCATTATGTTTTTGAGTAGGACCATATTATAGAACATCTCTGCGCAAAAACATTTTGTGCAGATAGTTTTTTTTAGGATAGGCCAAAAATCGGCATTTGGCAACTGGACTATATGTGTGACCTAGAGGGTTAACTTATACAATGCATATACTGAGCTAATAATTATGAGATGATAGCCGATTTCTTTCCTAGCGTTAATATACTGATTCATTCAGCTAGTTAATATAAACAAGTGTAGTTATGAACTGGAATATGTAAGTTTTGTATATACAGAGTGAGGCAAAAGTCTGGTCACACGCAAATAACTGCCGTTATAAGAAGAGATATTTGTAATAAAAGTCAGATATGGGAAGCCAATGAAGATATTTTCAATGACCTTGAAAACGACATTCAAGGTCATCCACATTTTATCTTTCAAACGGCGCAAGAACAGCACAAAAGTGATTTAAAAAGTTGTACGCGAGCATCAAACATGACAAACTGCGAAAACAGATTGAAAATCTGCGCATAATTGTAATAGTTACGAGGAAAACATAACAGCAACAAAGTTTTTATTAAAAGTCTTCCCTGAACGTTGGAACTGCCTTCTCTACAAGACAGTCCACTTATGTGATCAGAGTCTTTCCTGCGCCAATCAATGCAAGTAAACGAGTTCAGTTCAGGTTGCACTAAAAGAAAACAACGCATGATACGGATTAGGCCTAAAGTATTGAGCCATCATTCCAAAACAGAAAGTCACGTTCGGTATGTGATTACTTTCTGATTGTACATTTACTATGTTTTTCCGGAACTAATGCCCCTGTAAGTGACACCCAGCTCGGTCGCAACAATCGCCAAAACGTATTGTTGTTACGAATGCCCTCGCCCTCACTTCATTTTCAAAGGCGGAGAAACATTTTTTCGGGGGGGGGATCGAAAAATTACACCCCACATTACGTCCCCTACTACTAGAAAACGTACAACCACTTTATTTCTAAGGTACGATTATTTTTCTTGTTTTGTGAAATGTATCGTACGATAAAGAAAAAAAATCATTCGAAGAAAACGGCGAATAAATAGAATTTTTTCGAAGATCTTTCGCCTTGTTCTTTGGCGCCCTTTCATTCCTGCCCCCCCCCCCTCAGCCTAGCCTAGAAAGTTATAAATTGTGATTTTAAAATACGTGAATCATTCCGGTTTGTGACGACACAATCGTTGACTTGATTCTGTCTCGTGTAGTATTCCCAAAGCCAACCGAGACAGCAGGTATGCGAGGACCGCATCTACCACCCCAGCCGATCTTGGCGCTGTAATTGCCCGGATGACGATCTGCGCGTAGCTGTAATTTGGCATGCGGAATGTTACAAGGCAGGACGGCTATCCCTTTAAGTCCTCTCCAGACAGAAGAAAATTTTGTGGGAAGCGATGCGTTACTATGTGCCTACAAGTTCAAAGTTGCTACAACCGTATGGTTGGTGTTTCGTTTAAAGATTGGACAATTTCATAAACTCATCGAACAACTCAGCGGGTCTACTTCCATCCTGTATAATTTATTAACTCAATGCTTCCGCAGAAGCTCCGAGCATGATGGCCGGGCCGACCTATCTAGATTCCGGCACGTGAAGGTTAGACGCACAAGTTTTTGGTTGTGGTTTCTGATGTTATGTAGTTAGCCGCAACGAGCGTGCTCGTAACTTGGGAAAAAAATGACATCATTTTTGTGAACAGCGACCTTGATTTACCCTTTACACCAATGGCAATAGTACAACCTTCCACATATACAGATTGATGGTGGACGAGCTTGGAGCCGCTGTGGAAGTAACCCCCACGATGAGCCACAGAGAGCACGGACAAAAACATACTCAAAATCTTACGTCAAAAGCGGACCGTGTACATGCATCTTTACACGAGAGTGTGAGCCGGCAACTGTAGAGATGGTGCAAAAGCAATATCAATAAATCACCACATAATGACAAGAGACAAAAAAGCGCAATACAGAGCAAAAAGGAAACAAAACAACATAAATGTCCACCAAAAAAAGAGAAAAAAAAAATTAGGGATTACAGATGTATTCGTCCAAGGACTCATTCCCCCGCTGAACTGCAATGCTGATCCGTTGCAGTAAGAAGGCAGTGGCCCGTTTCTCCCCACTAGAGGAAGCAATCCTGCGGCCAATGGCATGCAGCAAAGAAAGGCCGTCGGGACCTATAGAGCCCAAAGACTCAATGGCGATGGGGCAGAAGATGTGCTGGTACCCAGATATGCGTATTTTGCCTTTTTCCTTTGTTCCGCGGCAGAAGCGGCACTCCCAGGCTGCAAGGCACTAGTGTTCAAATAGGAAGGAGCAAAGCAGTCTGTGCACGTAAAATCCCAGACCCGCTGCCCCCCCCCCCCCCCATTCATGGGATTAAATAAATGCGGTCGGGACATTTTCCATTCTCACGGTCAAGGTCAATGGGTTCAAGCTGCGCAGGTATTCCGGAAGATACCAGGGCACTTTTGTTGAGATCGTTAACCGCCGAATGACGGGACCATCGACCAGCACTCTTCTTGCAGCTAAGGCAATGAGTCCCAGATGAGTCGACATGGGCACCACAGGGGCAAACATGGGGCTCGCAAATCAAGCACCCAAGGCGTAACGCAATGGCAATGCGGAAAGCTCCATCATCCAAGTGGGTGCCAATCAGTGGCGATGGGAGAGGATTAATCCAGCACCCGGATTCCTTCGTGGAAACCCCCAAGAGCAGCCTTGTCGGTAAGGCTAGCAGCCCGCTCGTGAAGACCCTGGACCATTCTATCAATGCATGGCTTTTCCCACTCCCGCAGTAACTTCTGGGCATTGCCAATAGCAGGTGGTGTTTCGCTGGACAGCGACCAAAGGTTCCCTCCTTCGATGAAAGATGGGTCTGGCCCGTCGTTGCAAACCACAGGCAGAACATCCCCAACCACACTGAAAGAAGAAGCCAAGAGCGCAGGAAGAGAAAGGCTGGAAGCTTGGCGAATTCTCAGGCCACCCGTGGACACAGTCAGTGAACGCTGCTCCCATGCCTCCGGTGAGAGATGGGTATTGGTAACAGCTTCCACAGCAGCAAGAAGGGAATCGTCGAATCTGCGGAGCCGTCGGACATCTCCAAGTGGGAGCACAGCGAAGAAGATATGCCAGCTTAGGGATGGACTGGGAGTTTTTGAGCAAAAAAAAAACTGCAGGTGAACAGAGAGGATGCTCAGCCTTCCAATCATGGTGGTAAGGGCCTCGGTCTTCTCGTCTAAACAAGTCTCAATGGCTTCATCGGATAAAGGAGCCCCCAACAGAACACACTCAGGACGTAAGACCCGGATATCGGCAGTGACCTCTTGGAATCTGCCGATGATACAGACTTTCTCTTCAGGGGACGAATCCAGCGGAAACAACTCGGACTTAGAGGGGTTTATTTCTAACCCGAGATCGCGAGATTTTTCGATGAGCACACTAAAATCCTTGAGAACAGCAGCGGCCGGACCTCCCAAAGTAGCATTATCAAGGTACCACAAGTTTAAGTCAGACGACATAGAAGAAGCAATCAGATGAACCACCAGGCAAACAAGGGCGGGTCCAAGGGGATCTCCTCGCTGCACCCCACACTCGGATTAAATGGAATATTCACCAAAAGCCAGGAAGGAAGGAAACCTGTAGCATTAGTATAAAAAAGGATACAACATAGGGAAGCTAACCTTAACTGCAGAAAGAAGGCGATCACGCCGCACAGTATTAAATGCGTTACGAAAATCAACTTTAAGCATGACCCTGGAAGCACCTTGAGAATGGTTGACAAATCGCCTAGTGGCATGCACCGCAGCTTCGGCCCCACCTTTGATGCCAAATCTAAGTTGAACCGGACGGAGAGTACCACTAAAGTCAGAAGAGATGTGGATGCAACACAACTTAGCAACCAGGCGCCGAAAGGTGTTGCCAATAGCAACTGAGGGAAGTCCATACAAAACGGAACAGATGGGCGGTGGCACACTACCAGATAGCATAAGATTGCATAACTTCACAATATTGTTACGGAGACGTTCCTGAACAACGCCTTGTAGAGATGTACAAGATTCTATCTCAGTTGACCTTTGACTACCCACTAACGAAACCTTCATCTCTTATCAGCTCCAGCTGGACCCGATAAGACGAGACAACTTTTCAAATGCAATACGTAATTATTTATTTAGTTATTTATGTTCTATTACCATTATTCCCCATACAAACAAAACCTGTTCAAGAACGATTTCGGCCAATAATCCTTTACGGAGCTCGATCATTAACGTACAGTCATTATAACGAAACTGAAAGCTCTCGACACCAACGACTAATTCTTCGAAGCTCTCTACATAAACAACGCATTTTTATTCATCGCCCCCAATTACTTCTAGGTATTAGATTATCATGTTTGCAACTTAACAAAGAGTATTAAAAAAAAACTTGCCTCACTTTGGAATCCTCGTCTGGTCAGCTCCGATCCTAATCCACCATCCAAAATTTTGAAGTCGATTGAAGACAACGATGTAGAAGCCATTTTGAAATAAGGAGGCCAAACCACTGATCTCTGCGAGCGTAGGGACATAACCGGATTACTCAATAACGTCGCTTGACAAAACGCGCAAACGAGATTAGCAAGGCAAGGCAAGGCATAATACGAGGCCAAATCGAGTTCGTTTAGTTTCCAGTTTTTAGACTCATTTTTATTACAAATAGATACAATACTGTGCATTATTTGTTTTCCAGAATGAAACGTGGATAAGGTATAAACACGTAATAGATTCTGTGTAGCAATACTAAGATTTATATTCAAGAAACTGGCAAACTAATGATAATTTTAAATCTACTCACTTCCATATTACCAGGGGTAGCATAAATATAAGAGGACGTGTATATAATGCGCTCCTGATATTACTAGACCCCTGAACACTGCAGCGTTCGATTTTGGGTTCCAACCTATACGCCCTAAGGGGCCACTCAAAAACCACGTGGTCGGCCAGGGGGTGTGGGGGGAAGGGGGGGGGGGGGCCGGCTTTCGGCCACAAGTAAAACCCATCAGATCGAAATCATCGAACGTCCCATGGGATAGAAATACCGTCAGATAGAAAATGTGATTTTCCCAACAGATAGAATTTTTTCCCATTTGATACAATTTTTTTCCCAACAGATAGAAATTTTTTCCCATCAGATAGAAAATTTCTTCCATCGAATAGAATTTTTTCCCATCAAATAAAACTTTGTTTTTGTACTCAAGGGGGAAAAAAAGGCACGGCTAACCATTATAGCATAATCAGTCTATAGGGTTCACCACAAACATGAATAGTAGTTTTCTTTTTGCTGTTTGTTTTTTTTTTCTGCCTGGGCTATACTACTCGTATTGAGAACGGATAGGCTGCTTAAATTGCTTGCGGTTTGCCTTATTAGCATTTAAGGAATTTAATTTGTTTTAGTATTGTTGCACTGTTGGTTTAGTATTTTGTTTTATAATTTGGTTACTGAGCGTGACAATAATTGTTAGTATTCTTTATGGTGGCACATAATGTTTTAGTGCTAAATATAAACAGGACGGCCTTTGGTCTCAAAGGTTGTTGGATCAAATCCCTCTAAGGGCACGTTCAAGTATTACGTCGTCAGGAAGGGGGGAGAGGGCGAGTTCGCCAGCTGGTGGCGATTGATGAGGGGGGAGGGGGGTTAAAAATGGCCAATTTCTTGATGACGTAATACTTGAACGGCCCCTCTGGCAGTCTGACGTTCAAGTCCAAAAGGCAACGAAAATAGGTTTGCGTTGCCTTTATAGACTCTGCTAGACCAATAACAGAAAATTATGGCTTGAAAATGATCTTAATCCTATTGTTTACTATTCTTTTGTAGAAAATTGAATTGACTTTGGTTATATAATTTTAGTTTATGCGAAAAAAAATCTCACTATAAATTTTAAAAATAATTCCCGTCATATCAAAAAAAATCCCATGAAATAGAAAAAAGTTCCCGTTATATCAAAATAAATCCCGTGAGAGAAATACATTTTCCCGTCAGGTCGAAAATTTTCTATCTCACGGGCCATGAGATACTTTCTATCTGTAGGGTTTTCGATCCGATAGGCCTGAACCACCACAATGGGGGGGGGGTTCCAAGTAAACTACGTTAATATGTTAATATGTAAATAGAGAGCAAGAAGCGATATCAAAAAGAGAAAACAACAAAAAGGGTTAAATCAAAAATTTGTTAAGTCGGTTTTTGAAACAGTTAACCGAGTCAGCATTGACAATATTTTGTTTTGTGGGAGAGAGTTCCAAGGGTCCACCACTCGATGGGTAAAGAAGTGCTTTGTGCTGTTGACTCTGGCTTGCGGTTTAAAGATCTTGTAGCTGTGTCCACGAGTGTTCATATTTGGGGAGAGATTCCAGAAGTCACTCCTGTCAGCATCATAGTATCCCTTCATGATTTTAAAGCATTCAACGAGATCTCCGCGTTTCCTTCTTTCCTCCAGTGTGGTAAGCTTCAGAAAGTTGAGTCGTTGCTTATATGTCAAGGTTCTTGTACCCTTAGCAAGGCAGGTAGCTCGGCGTTGCACATTCTCGATGGTCAGTTTATCCTTTATTAGATTTGGACTCCAAATAGAGCTATTATAGTCAAGAAGCGAACGAACGTAAGTCTTGTACACATGTGAAAACCTATCTGCGGGTATGGTCCCAAAGGTTCTTCTAAACAGCCCTATTAAACGATTAGCTTTCTTCGCCACCGCGTTGCACTGGGTGGTCCAAGAGAGATTACTGCTGACAAGAATACCCAGGTCCTTTTCAGATTCTTTTTCCAAGATAGTGACTTGATGAAGAGAGTATGGATGATGGATGGTTTGCTGACCATCATGCAGAACTGCACATTTGTCATAGTTGATCCTCATACACCATTTATCGCAATACTGCGCAATCTTGTCGAGATCATTTTGCAGTTTTAATTTGTCAAGGTCTTTGTACAAAATTGATAGTCTTAGTGTCATCTGCAAATTGGTAAGCATCATTACAAAGTTCATTGGTTAAATCATGGACCTATATACTATCATACTACGTGTGATGGACAAGCCACTCAACGCTGCTGCACGGGGCAGGGCTCATTCCCGAGACAAAAAACAATGACCAATGCGCATGCTCACATGACGACACTTCCCTCTTGGCGGCCTGCTCTGGCTTGCTCGGCGTCCATTTTGTAATTAACGGTTCGATGTGGAGTGTTTTTGACGACGTGGTCGTTCGCTGCTGCAACCTGTATCGGATCTCAAAAATAACAAGCGCTGTTCAAACTCAAGTTTAATGATGGTATGGAACGTTCAGCGGGAAAGGTACTGCGCGAAAGGTTAGCAGTGGGCTGTAGAATTTATTCGATTTATTCTAACGTATCGTTGCTTGTTGAAAGGCCTGGCTGGCGAGAATCCACTGCCGACTACGGCATGAATGAACGGCCTACGCGCGTAGGCAGCTTGCGGCGAACATTGTTCGTAAATTTTGTGTGTAGTAGTTCGCTGCTTTATCGTTGTCAACCTTTATCGTACCTCAAAAAAAAAATAACCAGCACTGTTCAAACGCAAGTTTGATGCTGGTAAGCAACGTGCAGCGGGAAATTTACTACGCGAAAGGTAAGCAGAGTACTGGAGAATTTATTCGATCCGAACTTTCCATACCTAGCCGCAATGTTGATAGGCAGACGCGCGCAGGCTACACAAAAGTATGATGGCAGGTTGCGGCGAACGTTATGTGTAAATTTGGAGAAAAAAATGCAATAAAATTCGATGGAGGGGGAATATGCTTTTACGACAATATTGGTGATTTTTTAAAACTTAAGGTTTCATTGAGGGGTCTTTACTGGGATGATTTAATCTTCTCATTCCATCCAACAATTGAAAAGGCTTGGATCTGTTTCGAGAGTATTCTGAATAGTCACATAAATCTATGCAGTATAGCTACGAGGTATCGCTCCACGAAACCTCGAAGAGTCCTTCCTTCTATTATCGCTAAAGCAAAACATCGCAAACTTTTGCTGTGGAAACGGTATAAGGCCAGTCCGGACCAAAACACATTACTTGAATACAACACCCAGAGGAGGCTTTACGCAAGCTCTGTTGAAATGTGAAACAAACTTGAGGAGGAGGCTATTCGTGGTGGAACACCGGCAGCTCTTTTCAAGTTTTATCGTCAAAAAACAAATTCAGCGCGCTCACTACCGCCTTTAAAGATCGATAATAGTTTTGTGACTGAAACCTTGCAAAGGCAGAAGTTTTTAGTAAAATGTTTTCCTCAAATGTCATTGAGGATGATGGAAGTACTTCTTTGCCCATACCCCAGAACACTAACCATATTGAAAATTGCTCTAGCGTTTGCTTCACTGAAATCAAAGTTTTACAGGCTATAAAATAAATGAAACCAAGCCATTCGTGTGGTCCAGACGGTTTTTCTTCCTTCCTGCTCAAACAAATTGTTTCGGAAATTAGCCATCCCTTGGCCATGTTGTTTACTCTATCATTTTAACAGGGAAAACTTCCATCTTGTTGGAGAGGAGCAGTTGTGGTTCTGGTCCTTAATAAGGGTTCCCCCTCCGACCCACTCAATTATCGACCTATTTCCTTGACACGTGTTGCCTGTAAGGTAATGGAGTCCATCATTCGAGACACACTCTTCAGTTATTTGAAGAAATTTGCCATTATTTGACAAGACCAGTTTGTGTTTCTTCCCGGTAGGTCCACTACACATCAGCTGCTGACAGTGCTTGATCGTTGGACCAGTGCACTGGATGCAGGGGCACCATGTGACAATATTTATTTTGATTTCAAAAAGGCCTTTGAGTCCGTTATTCACCGTAAGCTTCTATTAAAGCTAAGTGGGTGTGGTATCACTGGGCCACTGTGGGCCTGGCTTGCTGCCTTCCTAAATAAACCGTTATCAAAAGGTAATTGTAGAAAAAACACTTTCTACTGAAGCACTGGTCCCTTGTGGGGTTCCGCAGGGGTCAGTGCTTGGACCTGTTCTATTTGTGATCTATATAAATTCGTGTAGTTTTGGTTTCAAGTTTGCTGATGATGTAAAGATTGGTCTAGAAAACATTTCTCCTTCACAGTCCATTGAACTGGAAGTGGAAATTGCAGATGTCGTCAGTTGGTCGTCATGTTGGCAGTTGCCACTATCCATCCAAAAGTGTCAGTCCTTCTGTGTGGGCACAAAAATTCTAAATTTAAACTATTTCTTGGCTTCTTAAACCCTACCTTCTGTTTCGGAGATTAGAGATCTAAGCGTGTGGTCCTCACAGGACTTAAAATCATCCTTGGATTGTTAGTGCGTTGGCATTTCGCCGTCTGGCAGTTGTGAACAGGTGTTTTACGTCGGGAAATTCTGCGACCAAATATTACGTCTTCCGTGTTTTCGACTCCAGTTTTCGAGTATGCGACTCCAGTTTGGTCCCCTTATTTGGCTGGGGACATTGATCATATTGAGTCAGTCCAGCATAAATTTACTCGGAGTTTGCTGGGTCTCCGTGGGGTAAACCATCTTATGCGTCTTTCCAGAGTGGGTTTAGAATTGCTAGAGTTCGCATACTTCGTTTTGATTTAATTTTGACGTACAAAATACTACATGGGTTAATCGATGTTGATTTACCATTTTTCGAATTGGCACCACGCGTTTATTGTATTCGGGGCCATGCTTGTAGACTAGCAGTTCAGGGATCACGTCTTGAGTGTCGAAAATATTTCTTTGCTGTGCGAGTTAAACCAGTTTAGAATGCCCTTAGTTCCGAGACGGTTTGCATGCCCACGGAGAGTGGCTTCCATAGAATGCTACTCACGGAAAACTTGCAGGCGTTTCTCAAACGCCCATTTTAAGATCTAGTTTTACCTCCCCCTCAGCATCTTAGTTACGGTATCAGTGGCTCACAACCCTTCTGGACACCTTCCACACATTGTGGAAATTTGTATTTTTTTTATTCAAACTGTCCTGCCACGTTATATTGCAGGTTGGCTCCATGTTTTTTTTTTATTATTATTATTATTTACATTTTTGAAAATTGTAAATAGGTCTTGTTTTACTGCCGACTTCAGTTTTTAACTTTCACTTCACCAGTTTCATGCATTTCATTGTTTTATTATTTTTATTATCGTTATGAAGATTAGCCAAGCTAGAAACTACGAAGCATTATTTTATTATTTTTTAAAGAAACATTGGCAACGTTACCCGGCTTTTTCCCTCACTTGTTCCTCACGTTTGGCGATGCCATCGGGGACCATTGTGTGGCAGTAAGGCATTCGTGACCCAAACCCAATACCATCAACCCTTCCTCTACAGCTGAGCCATCACCCTTCTTTTAAACTTTTAACTGTTTAACAGTCGGTTCCCTAGGTGGTGCGTGGGTACTTTATGGCACTGGCTTTGTACACAACAGATGCTCGTGAGATGGGGCACCTCGACATCAGAAAAATTTGGCGTGTCAAATGGTGTGCTTTCCCCACTGCTCTCCAATGTTTACATTAGTGAACTACTTGAGACGTTAGAAGCAGTAGATGCGGGATTCCTCATCGGTGGCCACAAAATTAATCACCTCTGCTATGCTGACGATCTGGCCCTCCTGTGCCCTTCTGTTAAAGGCCTTCAAGCTCCTCCTTAACTGCTGTGATGAGGTCGGTTTGGCCCTTGATCTTAAGTTTAAGGCAACCAAGTCTGTTAGTATGTTTTTCCCTGCTCACTGCCATCTTCTACATGACTTGGTACCCCCTACTGTTACGCTGTTTGGTGAGAATCTTCAGTATGTTGAGACAGTAAAATACCTTGGAACTGTCATTGTCCTCTCCTTGAAGGACGATGCCGATGTTCTGAACCAAAGAAGGAATCTCTGCATAAGGGCAAACACCATTCGCAGATGGTTTCTTGGATGCAGCTGGGAAGTTACGGCCACAGTATACATAGCGTACATGCCTCAGATTTACGGTATTGCCCTCTGGTCAAACTGTTCTGCTCACTGTTTAAATAGTTTGAGAGTCTGCTATAATAATGGCCTCAGATTTATGCTTCGCCTGCCAAGTTGGAGCAGTGCTCGTATGCTATTTGCTACTCTAGAAGTAGGCAGCTTCGGCGAATTTTGCAGACAAAGGACCTTCGCTTTCCTGAGCAGACTGTATACAACTCACAACCAAATTGTGAGAGCAGTTGTTGACTCAGGTATCCCGTCTATTCAAGAAACTCTCTCACGATTGTGGGGTCTATTCGAGTGGAAGACTTTATGTTTTTTGATTTTCTAATGTGTAAAGTAGTGTCTTTTTTTTTATGTTTATATAGACCCAGGTGGTCTGAAATAAAGATTATTATTATTATTATTATTATTATTATTTAAAATTTTTTAGTGTTAACATCGGACGGCAGTCAGTGACCATCCGGTCCTTGTCGCTCCGGTTGCGTTTGCAACAAACCTATATTATTATATTTGAAAGCAAAACCAAATTTCGTTACGTACCTTATTTGACTTCTCTTCTATTCTCTCACCGCCCCTCTTCCCCAAAGCGAAATTCCATTTCCTTTCCTCGTTCAGAAAAACGTATGAAAAAACCGCAAGAAAAAAAATAGTGATATGCAATGGTAAATACTGAAGGAAAAAAACATGTGGAGGACGTTTTTTTTTTAAATTTAATTACTGTGTTCTAACGGGTTACAGCATACTTACTTAATGCACTTTATTCCCCTAATTTCTCCACCCCCGACCTCCACAACAATAAAGAATAAATTTTATTATTTTTCCTATTCCCACACTGGAAGAACTTACCCAAGGGACCACAAATAGCTTGCCAGTAAAAATATAAACAAGCACCCGTTGTAGCAGTTTCACTGCAGTTGCATTTATTTGGGGGGAAATGCAGGAGCGGGGCAAACCCCCCGCCAAACAAAAAAAAATCCTCTATTTTGTCATATGTCCCTATTTGGAGAAAAGGTATCAGAAACTACCCCCCCCCCCCCAAAAAAAAAAACCCACTTTTTTGTTGAGTGTCCTTATTGGGAAAAAAAATAGAAGGGGAGCAATTCCCTTCCTCCCCCCTCCCCCCGAAAACCCTGTTGTCATCTATTTCCATAATTTGGAAAAAAAATAGGAGCAGAGCAACTCTCTCCACCTAAAAAAAAACCTTGTTTTGTCATCTTTTTTCTTATTTGGAAAAAAAATAAGAGTGGAGCAATTTCCTCCCCCTGAATGTTCTTGTCTTCTAGTGAATGAATGTTGATGGATGAGCAAGGCTTGTGGAAGACAAACCGTCGAGGGACCCCGTGAATGGTGCTCCGTAACTCCTTTGCCAAATGAAGTTCGGGAGGGGAAGAACTGGGACGAAAGGAGACGTTGTTGAATAGCCAAACCGTGTGTAGCAATAGCAGAAGCGGTCCGGTGGAAGAGGCAGCTGATGATCAGTTGGTGTCGGCCAAGTCAGCCGTCTGGTGCAGACCAGAAAGTGCCTCACAATCCGTGGTTTGGCTGGGGAGATGGAGACTCCGTGGTAAGGGTGAAACAGTCTTGTTGTAGCAAAGCTGCTTGCTGGAGACCGGTGTCCGGGATTAGGAGGAGCTTGAGGTGAAGCCAGGTGTCGGTGAACGGGGTCTTCGGAGATGCGAACTTGCCGACGATGTAGCTCATCTGATTGGGGTGACCGGTCGGACCCTTGGTCTGTGAGAGGCTGGTCAGAGGCCGTACTGGAGGGCGTGACAGTCCCCCCCACCCTGCTTTGAAACTGGAAGTTCAAAAAATGCCACTGATGGTAAGAAGGAGAGGGGCAGAACGATTGTGGAGCGAAAGAAGATGCAGGTCAGCTGTAGCAGCCTGGCGAAAGAGGTGTTGTATGAGCAGCACTTACAGTCCTAGAATGGTGTGCGGGATAGAAGGGACAGCAGCCATAGGTATGTCAGGAGGAAAAAGACTAAAATTGCAGGGCCTAAACATGCTTGATTTTAGTTTTTATTGCCTATCCGAAAATATATGTTACCTTTTATAGCAGTTAACCCCTTTTGAGCATTATTCCCCTAGAAGTTTGAGAGTTGTCTTCCCAGCCGGGCTCGTACGATACAGCCCATGCGCGGGCTTGGGCCAGCTTATATAAGCTCCAGCTCAGCGTCCTGTCGGCATCATTTCTCCATATCCCAGAACCTAGCTTGTGGATGGGGAGGCTTAGGTGGGAATTTAGGTAATGTAGATTTTCGGATAGACAATAAAAACTAAAATTAAGCAGGTTCGGGCCCTGCAATTTTAGTCTTTTTATAGTCGACGAAAATATATATTACCTTTTTTATAGCAGACTTTGTCACCTGGTGGAGGGCTAGGTTCAAGTCTCCCGCTGTACGAGCCAGCGCCCCAAGGAAATTTAATTCCCGATGAAGACATACCTGTTCCCCCAACCAATTTCACCGTGCCGACTATGTCGGAAAGATAGCGAGACTCAAGGATGAATTGCTTGGGTTGTAATAGGTGAGGTTGGGAAATTCGGGTTGCTCATATGTTATTATTGTATTGGTTGTATATATACCGCATGCAGGGGTCTTAACATCAAAGGGGTACAAGGTAAGTAATCAGATTCTCATACCGAAACAACTTACCTTGTGGGAAGAAAGATGACTTGAGGATGTTGCCATGATGATGAACAGGACACCAGGAACGGAACATTTGATAGAAGTTGAACAAGTGAAGGAACGGAATGAAGGCTTCTGGGCGTGAAGGGTCCGGAACGTGGGCGAAAGGTAAAGTCTTTGTAAGTGCATGTTGAAACCTTTTGAGGTGTGGCGTACGTTGCTTTCTGTAGTTTCTCTTCTCGGTCTTGTTGTTTTTTTTTTTTTAATGTCCAATGGAATAGCAGAAAGGAACGAAGAATGTGGAGCGAGGAGCAATCTCCACCGTCCTCTAATGAAGGCGAGGACTGTTGAAGGGAACGCCTCGCTGGCCAAAGGGAACGTAGACATCTGGGTTGTTATGGGGCCAGAATGTGAAAGTTTTTATGGGATCATCCTAAAACCAAGGGATACCCCTTTCGCCTTGGCACGACATGGGGAGCAAGGTACGTCCCCGGAGGTAGTTGGCGTGTGTGGGTTTATCCCATGGAAAATGATGGAGCACGAATGATGGAGCATTGTCAAATTGCCACACAGGGTAATTTGTTATGTGTGAAAGAAGCGGAGATTGGGTAGTCACTCGCCAGAGTGAGACAGGGGAACGTTCAGCCGGAACGGAAGGAGCTGTGTCTTGAATATCGTGCATGGTAGTAGTGTCAGAACTGGCCGTGGCGAATGTCGTGCAGGCTGGATTGAGAAGCCCAGGAACAGATGCTGAAGTAGTCGAAGATTCGACGACTCTTTGAGCAAGAGGCACTGTTGTGGCGGATGGTAACGTAGGAACGATTGGTGAACGCACGTTTGGTTGGTTGGGTACGGCAGGAGAACTAGTAACAGGTTCTGTGGCAGTAACAACTATGTGTAGATCGACCATTGGTGAAGAGGAACTCGTGCGGTGGATAACGGATCGTGTAATGGAGATGGCAAAGGTGAAGCTTGGTGTAAATCATGAACGGAGGAAGAATACTATGTTGTTGCCCAGGTTCGGCGTCCGAAGAGGGAACAACCATTGCTGTAGGTGCGTTGTGAGGACGGCGTGTCCGTGAACGGACACAATAGACGCCCGCGATGGTGGTGACGATGGAATCGGAGAGAGCAACGAATGACGAGTTCTCAGCAGAGCATAATTTACCCTCATTGAGTAATATCGTTGGTTTACGATTTCTACTTCGTTGGTTAAGGCTTCATTTGATGCTCGTAGGATAGCATTTTCGGCACATAACATATCGGCAGACTCAGCTGCCTGTCTGAGGGAAGAAAGTTCGGTCAAGGTGGAACGCAGAGCTTCGTATTCCTCGGCAAAATTCTCAGCAAAGGTGAGAACTAAGTTCACGTTGACGTTTAGATCTTCGGCTTCTCTGGCGGACAGATGGATGCCACGTGTAAGCGCTTCGCGCAGAACAGAAGCTGCCAGGAATGGAACGAGTTCAGGAGTAGGATCGATTTCCTGTGGCGCTAAGCCGGAACGTGGAAGTGGAACTGGTGGTTCATCTTGCGTGACGTGGGTGGCTTTGCCGGTGGAAGAACGTGGTGGAGAGGACTTTGTTTTCTTAGTGCTGATCACATTAGTCATGTCATGGCGCCTGGGTGGTGCAGGAGGAATGCGAGCTGTTTATCCGAACTAACTAAGCAGCGGGGATGCTGGATTTCAGAAGCTTCTGTCCAGAAGTTTCGGCTATTGCTGGGATGGCATATGTGGATGGAAGATTCGGGTTTTTTTTGGGAACGTGGAGGATGATCGTTGGAAAACACAACACGTTTTGGAGCCTTTTTCTGTGGAGAAACCTTCACCGACTAGAGATGTTGGTGCGTCCGTTTGAGGAACGTTGGCGGCATGCTCGTTTCGCGCATTGCTTGGAAAAGAGTTGTTTTTTCCGAATGACAATCCATTTCTGTGGTGATATGTAGACACATATTCTGCACTTCTGAGAGACCGTCGCAGGATCTAAGTTTTTGGCAACTTGGGTGAGGGTCAAAGTGTGGCTTCTTGCCTGTCCCTGTGAAGCCTGGACATCGACATGGCGTTGGTGAAGGTACATTTGGAGTTGAAAGTTGCTGAGGAACGGATTGATCTTCCTGGTCGGGAACCGATCCCTCGGATGACAAAGAGTCGGCCATGATGTGGTGGCGGTTGTCTGGACGCAAGAAGTTTGAATATGGAGTGCTCGCATCCCAACCCAGTCTCCCTGACCCTGGGTCCACTGAGCAACATTCACAGTCAACACTGCGACATGGAGTAGGGTTCACCCTCTTCCTGTCTCCTGCCTTCAGTCTCCGAACAGAAGCTCTCAAAGCAAAGTTCAACAGCTCTAACTTGGCAACCGCTCTACTATTCCAGCCTTCGCCTTCTGCCAACCCCTGTTTTACGTCTTCGCAACTCCATAGACCCTCTGGTCTGCTAGTGATAATGCAGGGAACCACAGAATCATGATGGACTCTGTACCACTCCATGTCTCCTGGTCTCTGGTCGCCTGCGTCTGGACACTTGTTTACAACCATCTAGGTTTATAACACGATACACCAGACCCTTCGGACTGCTGACAACAAACACGAAGATAACAATCAGCGACTACTGCTTCATGACGTCCGTCCCCTGTTAGCAGGAAGCTGGTAATTTTTTTCCCGTTCCCCGGTACCCAGTTTTTATAGCCAACGAAAATATACATTACTTTTTTAATAGCAGTTTCTCCCCTTTTGAACATTATTCCCCTAGAAGTTTGAGAGTTGTCTTCCCTGCTGGGCTCGTATGGTACAGCGCATGTACGGGCTTGGGCCAGCTTGCGTAAGCTCCAGCGCAGCGTCCTGTCGGCATCATTTTTCCTAGAGCGATCGCAACGCGTGGTCGTTCTACTTGAGCATTCCCTATTCGACGTTCCGCCTCAAGATTCCCGTTCCTTGTTCTGCATACATTCAGTCTGCGGATGGAGCGTTCCTCCATTCCTACATATGATACGGTCATTCCGCTTCCCATTGTTTCCCCAGAACTAATGGACGATCCACCAGTCCTTCCATCCATGGACCGTTGGCCTTTGCCCTTACTGGGTTCACCACATCCTGAGACCATTCCTCTGGGACCTCTTCCGTCCTCTTCGGCTCCTCTTCTACGACTAACAAAACAGGGTACTAGGTTCCATCCTAATTCCCGCGTTCCTCTGTCACAGGCGTCCATTCCGCCTTCCGGAGGCTCTTCGCAACCAACGACTGTTCCATCAGTCCTCTCTTCCACAGACATTCCCTCGTTGCCCATTCCGGCTACCACATGTCCAACACCTCTGGGTCTCTTACCCCTCCGCCAAATTTTGGACCTTCTACTCTGTCCAGTTCGGATGCTGCTATAACTCGTATGCAGCCATCATTGCCAGAACCTATACTGGTCTCCACAAGGAACATCCCTCTTTCTGGGTTACTTTCCAGTCCATCGGAACCTATGGTTTCCCGTCTGCCTTACATCTCACAAGCACCAGCCCGACATTCCGGTCGTGTTCCTTTGACACGTACCTTTCTCTACCGACATCCCCGTCAACCTCCGTCTGCAGTATTTCCTGCTCTTCTATCCCATTTTTCCCGTCCGAGGGCCATAGGGGAGCATTCCGTAGATTTGGCTCAACCGCCATTCCTCACGTACCGGTCCCACCTTCCGCTTCTGTTCCTTCAACAACTGGTTGTCCTACGCTAGACGCGGTCTACACCGATCCTTCCATTACTAATCACTATCGTTCCTCTCGGTTCGACTGTTGCCTCTTCAACAGCCTTCATTCCACCACATACCCATGATCCAGCCAGCCTTCTCAATCTCCCGACTGATCAATTACCATCGGGTATAACAGTACGAAAAGTTAAAAAAAGAAATAGAGCACAAACTCGCAAGAACCCAGTCAGTCACCACACCAAGGTTTCAAGTGACCACCATGTATCTGCTTCTGGAGATCGAGTTGAGACTGCTCCATGTGTTGACACATCAACACGCACAACACATTCTTAATTTTCATTTACCTCCAATGGCAATCACGTTTCGTGGCATGATAAAACATTTATCCTGGGAGACTCGCATGCTAGAAATCTAAAGTGCGGCAATAACTCACAATACAGATGTTGGCCAGGGTCTACTGCAGAGTTCATCTTGTCCAAGATTCCCGACATTTTGTGTGAACAACGACCGGAAACGGCATTCGTGATATCTGCCGGGTCAAATGATGTCCCATCTACAAAACCGAATAGGATTGCCGACACGATCTCACGGATTATAAAGCTTATTCGTTAGTCACGTCCTCGTGCCTAGATTACCATAATCGCCCTCTTCCCACGTCTTGTACGCACTCAACGTGGAAATGATCAGTGTGTCGCACATACTAACCTTTTACTCCGAAACGTGTGCGTGGGCCTCAACTGCAATTTTGCCTCCCTGGACTACGAAATTTGTTGTGACCACACGTTGCTGGCTCGTGACTCACTCCCATCTCACTGCACGTGGGAAAACGGTTCTTCAAGGCATTCTTGAGGCACTACACTTAGGTCCATTCACTCCTCCCCGGGGACATCAACCAAGTGCTGTGAACTCCACCATAGAACAGGAAAACCAACATTAATTGGGAATACTCCCACCAATGGTACTGTTCCCCCCATTTTTCAGCATTGTTGTTCTGAGGGTATCAAGTTTGTCTCCCTAAATGCTCGTAGTGCGGTAAAAAATTTAAATGTCTTTTTGGCTTTGGTCGCGGAGGGTGTCTATGACCTAATTTT